>VMDR010002561.1:0-29773 GCA_007922815.1 Macrotus californicus
GAGTCCTCTCCGCCCCTCCTACCGGTCTGGATGTATGTTTCTTAGTTTCTTGGTTGTCGGACTTCCATACGGTTCGATTTTCTGTCAGTTCTGGTTGTTTTTTGTTTTAAAATTTGTTGTTGTCCTTCTTTTGGTTGTGCGAGGAGGCACAGTGTGTCTACCTATGCCTCCATCTTGGCCGGAAGTCCCCCCAGATGGGTTCTTAGGACCCTCCACCCCGGGCAGTTCCTGTGAGGGAAAGCTTACCTGCCACCCTGGTCTCAAGCTTGTTCGTCTGATCCAGACTGTTTTATTTTTGTTTTTGTTTTTAGTTTTCTCTCCTATAAAAGCCTTCAGGACAGTCCAGAGATCCTTATGGGTTCCTCTTGACGCTCACTATGTGCATCCTGAGATGAACTCCTGAGTGGTCCTTTGGGGGCTTCAGGCTGGAGAACAGAAAACTACCCTTCTCTTTTAAGAAAATCCTCCAAGGGCCATAGTGCTCAGTTTCATAAAATTAATTCCCCGCTCCCTAGTATTACACCCCCTGTTGCCCACAAAATCACCACAAACTTGTGGCTTAAAACGTATTTATTTTTCTACAGTTCTGGAGGTCGGAGTCCAAAATTAATTTCACTGGGCCAAAATCAAGAGATTGGAGGGCTAGCAGCAATCATAGCCAAAGAAAGACCCTGGCCTGGGATGCTGCCAACACTCCTGATCTGATTCTTTCTTTCTTTTTTTTTTTAATTTAAAAAAAAATTATTGATTTCGGAGAGAGAGAGAGAGAAGCAACAATTTGTTGTTTCATTTATTTATGTATTCATTTGTTGATTTGTTTTTTTTTTTAATCCTCACCCGGAGATATGCTTATTGATTTTAGAGAGAAAGAGAGAAATATCGATTGGTTACCTCCTATACCCACCCCGACCGAGGATCGAACCTGCAACCTAGGTATGTGCCCTGACCGGAAAGTGAACCTGCAGCCTTTTGGTGTATTGGATGACCGAGCCGCCTGGCCAGGGCCATTGGTTGTTTCCTGTATGTGCTATGACCGGGGATCAAACCTGCATCCTGGGTGTATCAGGATGCCGTGCTAACCAAATGAGCCACCCAGCCAGGGCTAACTCCTCCTTTGTGTGGACCCGAGGCTTGAACTATGTTTCTTCCTAACTCTCGGAGTCTGTCTTTCACGGTGGTAGACTAGGCAATACCCCACGAAGATATCTGGGTCATAACCCTTGGGACATGTCAATGCTACCTTTATGGCAAAAGGGACTTTGCAGATGCTATGAAATTAAGAATCTTGAGATGAAGAGGTTATCCTGGATTATCTGAGTGGGCCCTAGGTGCGGTACATGTCTTTTTAAGAGGGAGGCCAGGGCAGGTTTGACATAGAAGAAGGCAGAGTGACCACTGCAGCTACAGTGCTGGCTCTGAAGATGGAGGAATAGGCTAAGGAATGCAAGGGATGAGCTCTAGAAGCTGGAGAAGGCACGGGAACAAATGATGCCCTAGACCCTCTAGAGGAAGGGTAGCCCTGCCAGTACCTTGATTTTGGCCCTGTGAAACTGACCTTGGACTTCTGACCTCCAGAATTGTAGGGGAATCCGTATGTTTTATTTTCAGCCACAAGCTGTGGTGGTTTGTTTCCATGGCAGTAGGAAGCTGCTACAGGGCTTATCCACCGCTAGGTGACTTGGCTGACCCCTGTTCTTATTTTGTGGAGGTCTAAGAGCATCCCTTTCATGGCAGTGGAGATCTAGGTTCAGCCTCTTTCCTGAACAATGTTTGAGACAATACGCTCTCAGGGAGTCTTCGTGACTACTTGGGAGTAAAAGAGAAGGCCTCAGGTAGTATCCGATCCTTGCTTTTGGACCTCACCCTACGCATTCAATTAAGTCAGTAATAAAGGGTTTCTCTCAGACTGTTGAGGATGCAAGATTAGTTTGAGTCTGACTAATTCACCTTTCCTCCTCTCATCTTCCTTCCATTCATTCAACAGGTGTTTACTGGGCACCTTCTGTGTGCTAGGCACCGTTTGAGGCTCTGGGGATGAAGGAATGAACACAGCAGATAAAACTATTTCCTGCTTTTATGGTGGTTGTGGCGGGGGACAGGGGAGAGAGCCAGAATTAAGTAAAAACTTGTCAGATGATGATAAATGCTATATCGAAAAATAAAGCAGGAAAGAGGTAGTGGCAGCTTTAAATAGAGGACCTGGGGACAGCCTGGCTGAGAAGGTAATATTTAAGCTGAAAGAGGAGACTGGGCCATGTGTGGGAAGAATCTTAGCGGTGGAGGGAAAGCAAGTACAGAGGCCCTGAGGCAGGAACACGGCTGCTGTGTTTGAAGAATGGTCAGGAGGCCAGTGTGGCTGGAGCAGAGTGCGGGAGGAAGAGCTAGAAGACAAGGTCAGAGTTGTGATTGGGGTCAGCCCACCAGTGCCCCTGAAATACCATAGCATTGTCCTTCGCATGGTCCTTTGCTCCTTCCTTCCTTCTCACACCATGTCTTTATCTACATGCCTGTATTCCTTAGTTACTTTCTGTAGAATATGTGTCATGTTATACCTGGGGAATATCAGCAGGTAAACATAGCCAACTCAAAATATTAGAGGGGAGGGGAAAGCGTCTTCCCATTGTAGTGATGAGAGCAGCCCCACTGTCAGCGGTGGTCTGGAGCTGTGTGCCTAGAAATGAGGATTGGCCGCCCTCACCGGCAGTTCTGGGGTGGTTTTGGGGGTCCTCACTTACTGCCTTCTTTCTCAGCTCCATGAGGGCCCCCGAGCCTGCCACTTATTTCCACTCCACCCCTCCTGGCCTACCCAGTGTGGGTCCCACAGTTGGCCACCTGAAATGCTTTTTAACAAGCCCCTCATCTCCCTGTCCTCGTCTCCCCAGAACAGTGCCAAGCCCGCGCTCTTCCCTGTTACTCCACCCAGGTGCCCGGGGGCTGCCAGAGAAGGAACAGAGCACTTGAGCTGGTGCCACTGTGCAGTTACAGTTGTCACCGAGGTCCTCAGCATCTCTCCTACCCCCCACATGTCCCTGAGCCGCTCCTCCTTCCTGGAGGTGGCCATTCTAATCCTCAGGACTCCTGTAGATCCTCACAGTGTTGCTTGGCTTTCTAAGAATCAGATCCCAAAAGGTCAAGTAAGTCCAGCGTGAAAATTCACTCCCTCAACAGTGCTACCCCGTGGCAGTTCTGGTGCTCTGACAGCTTTCCAAAACGACAGTCTGTCAGTAGTCTGTGCTAAGCTTCGTTGTCATCTGGGTGCCAGGCGCACGTTGTCTCTGCAGATTAAACCCTCCGGGTCTGGGTCTCTGATTTCATAGACCTCTTGCCCATTACCCGCTTTTAATAATGTCAATAGATAGTCATTGAAAAAAAGCTTTGACAATAAACAGATTGACACTGAAAACTAAAAACTTTTTAGTAATGAACAAATTGGCCTATATTAATTTCTGTCTCCCAAGTAAAAGTCACTGAGGTTATTCCCAAACTGCAGAGTGCGCCCAGCCACAGTTCTGTCGACCCGGCCCTGTTTGTGGTGTTACGTCGTCTCATTCCTGTGATTCTGTTCTTGGCGTCTCAGCGCCTCAGTATATTTACAACACCTACTTACGGTTTGCCTTTCGTATCCTTGCAGTGTGTCACCTTTCAGAAAAATATTTAGTACGTTTTCTATCCCATTCCCTAACCCAGTAGGCATATCTGTACCCAGGCCAAGGCATGCCTCTGTCCCCCGCAAGCCTAGGGTAGGCGTGTCTTTTCCTGCTCTTAGCAGGACCATCTGTCTTTGATCCACTTTTGTGCCCCGGCCCTGGGCATGTTGTGGGTAACCAAGGGGTACCTCTCACGGGGTGGTTCCAGCATTCCCAGAGCCCCTGCCCGTGTATTCCTCTCTCTCAGTGGACTACAGCCCGGACCTTGTCCTCCTTTCTGCTTTCTACTGTCTTGAGAGAGAACTGCTTTGTTCATCCGAGGTACTCTGAATCAGAGACCTTGTCGAGTCCCAAGGGAGCAGCCTGCAATGTATGGTTATGTCCTCAGTTCTGATAGGTGTTCATTGGCTGTGATCAGAGATTAACTCCTTAGGAATTGGCTCCTTAATGAGCAACTGCCTTGTGCAGAGAGGCTCACCAAGCACATGTTGTATGGAATGGGCACTGGGGGACCAGCCTAAGTGGCCTTCTTCCCACAGAATGGTCCTGGCGCTAGCCTACACCAGAGCCCTATCTGGGAAGTCATTTCATGGGGTAACAGTCACACATCTTTTGAAGGGAACTTAAGCTGACGTGTTCACTCTTGGACCCGTTTCCTAGTCGTTACCTCTCCCTTTGGTTGAAGCTCACTAGAGACAACTGAGATTTTTGGCTTTGACAGTCTTTCCCAGTTGCCTCCTTCTCCACTCTTCACTACGGGCCTGGTAAGGCTTCCTCCTCATACTCCAGCGTGCTGGCTACCATGGGGGGTTTGCCTGCACTCTAAGCCCTGCTATTGGACTCTGACTTCTTCAGGAGCTGGGCTCACCTGTGTATAATCCCCTTTCCGTGGCTCATGTGCTGAATGCACTGTGTTAATCACTTCTACATCACCTAGTTTTAATTCATACTAGCCTTAGAGGTGGGAACCATTGTACCTCTTTCACAGATGGGGATACTGAAGCCCAGACTGGTTAGGAAAGTTGCCAAAAGCCACACAGCTACTAGTGACAGAGCTGGGATTTGAACCCAGATGATGAAAGCCTGTGTCCTTTAATCACCACACGCAGGGTCTCCCCACTGAGGACTGGCTGGCTGAATCTAATTCTTCCATTTCGGAAAATACCTGATTGGCCAGATTGGAGTTGGCTTCAGGGAACACTCCCTGCTTTCCAGTACTGCAGAGTCTCTTGCTGCTCACTGATCAGAAGCAAAACGTTGGCAGGCTTTGGGCCCCCTACAGAGTCTCATTTCAGGTCAGTGGACAGAGGAGCCCTGAGGATGGCTGTACTTAGTGGCTCCCTGGATGTGCTCCAAGGCAGTGAGCAGCCTTCTAGAGCCATAAGAAATAACCAGCTAACTGGTAGGGTGGGAGGGACTCGTAGCAGGAAAACAGCCTCTTCTCCAAGTGATTAATTAGCCTGCTTTCAGTCTGGTGGAGGGAGAAGAGAAAGAGAAGGTGGCCCAGGTGTGCACATTGGAGAGAAGGAATGAAGGGAAATTGCCTTTATTCAGATTTTCCATTGGACCAGCCGTTACCCCATGAACAAGCTTACTCGCCCTCACATCAGCCTGCAAGATGTGGATATTGGTGCTATTCCCACTTAACAGAGGAGGAGGGTAGGTAGGATCAGAGAGGTTCAACAACTTGCTCAAGTCACACAGCTGACAAATAATGAAGTTGGGATTTGAGCCCTTAGAAGCCCCTCATCTTCATTCAGTAACTGCTGTTCCTGTCCCTGTCACCTTAGCCTGAGCTTTCTAGTCAAGTGCAAATGGGCACAAGTATGCACCCACAGGCTGTGAGCAGAGGCTGAAGGGAAATCAGGGCTTTCAGTACTTGTCCTGCCCAGCAACACAGGCCCCTCCTAGACCAGCAGCACTTACTGGGCTCAGACTAGCAGTGACATTTCACTTTATTCCTTTCTTGCACCTTGCCATCCTGGTTTATTTTTGGAGAGCTGTATTTATTTCTGCTCCCACTTCCTGGCTGGAGGCAGGGGTTGGGCTGTAGGGAAGGCATTGGGAATCGGAAGAGGCAGGCATAGGTGGCATCTCATCAGTGACCTTGGCTGAGCTCTGGGAACTGTGCCCACCTGCCTGCCTTGATGGCCCCTCCTCAGGCCAACAGTGGGCCCAGGGCATCCTAGACAGAGAGACAAGGCACTCCTCATTTCCTAACTTCTCAGAAGGAATGAGCTTTTCCCAGCAACAGAATAGGAAGTAGCAGGTGGCACTCTGTGTTTCTAGATCACTGGCTGTCTCTGAGGATAAGGACTTTGAGGAAATACGGAAGGGTGACGGTTAAGAGCCAGACAGCGTGGGGCTAAGTCGTGGCTCTGCTATGCCTTGTTCCTCGATGGCTTCCTCATCTGTAAAGTGGGGGGATAACTCTAGACCCTGCTGCTCAGGACTGACTTGAGGGTTGAAAGAGCTCATACAGAAAGGCACAGAGGAGGCACTTGGGGAGTGTTGATTGTTTTATTGTTAGCTTATCTCTGGACCCCGGGGACCCAGCCCCATGGATGGGTGCTAGTAAATGTTGGTTGGACTGAACATTGGCTGGAGTAGGTGTTGGCTCCAGTCAGTGACTGCCTGCGGAACTCAACCCCACAGGGTAGTTCCCAGGAGCTGCCACCCCTGCCACCTCTGCCTGGGCCCTGGAAGAGGCAGCCAGGTGAAGTGAGGAGTCCTCCAGCCTGAGCATGTCAGTCGTCCCTAAGCCCTGTTTTTGCTTTCCGAGGCTCTGACTTTTGGGTATGAGCCCTGGAGAGGTCGGAGCCTGTGTCCCATGGGTGCAGATACTGCCAGGTGCTTCTGGGGGGTGGAGCCTGAGGCACTGCAGGAAGGACTTGCTGCAGGCAAGCTGTTTATGTACTTATTTTAAATATCTTACTTATTTGTTCTTAGAGAGGGAAGGGAGGGAGAAGGAGAGGGAGAGAAATATCTATGTGCAAGAGATACATCAATTGGTTACCTCTTGCACACCCCCAGTTGGGGACCTGGCCTGCAATCCAGGCATGTGCCCTGGCTGGGAATCAAACCAGCAACCTTTAGGTGCGGGGCCGGCACTTGGTCCCCTGAGCCACGCCAGCCAGGGGCTAGGCCTTTATCTAGTGATAATAGTGTGAGACACCTTTGGGAACTTGTATTTGGGGTCTTAGAAATTAATCAGATGCCATATCAATAACCAGGATTGTAGGAATTTTGGGAACTCTCTTTTTTAGGATATGGAGCTGATACTTGGTCACAAGAGTTTACATGTGTGTGATTTTTAATTTATTTGAAAATGTTTTAATTACATAAATAATGCTTATTTATTATAGACAATTAGAAAATACAGATCAGCACTGAGAAGAAAATGAAAGTCATACATAATCATGCCAAATATAAGTCACTCCTGTAAATTTTGGTCTGTGTCCTTTCAGATTTTACCATGACTGTATATATGTTTTTTTTTCCTTCAAAAATGGGATATTGGAGCCCTGGCTGGCATGGCTGAGTGGACCAAGTGCCGGCCTGTGAACAAAAGGGTTGCTGGTTCGATTCTCAGTCAGGGCACATGCCTGGGTTGCAGGCCGGGTGTCCAGTTGGGGGTACGTGTGAGGCATCCACACACTAATGTTTCCCTCTCTCCCCAGTCCTTCCCCTCTTTAAAAATAAATAATTTTTTTTAGCCCTGGCTGGTGTAGCTCAGTGGATTGAGTGCGGGCTGCGAATTAAAGGGTCACCAGTTCGATTCCCAGTCAGGGCACATGCCTGGGCTGCGGGCCAGGTCCCCAGTGGGGGCACGCGAGAGGCAACCACACATTGATGTTTCTCTCCTTCTCTTTCTCCTTCCCTTCCCCTCTCTAAAAATAAACAAATAAATAAAATGTTTTTAGAAAAGAAGAATTGTTTTTAAAACATGGGATATTGTTTAACACTCAGCTTTGTGACTTGCCTCTCCCGTATTTCAGGTAGTGTCATTACGTCTCTGCTCTCTGACCTTACTACCCTTTGTGAGCGAGCACAGAAAGGCATTTTGTTCAAAGGGTGAAATTTGGAAAAAGCCCCCTGGCTGTTCATCGGTGTAATTGCTTAAAGGGTAGAAGGCAGAGAGGTGCATGGGGTCTGTCTCTGCCTCTCCCAATCCATGTTTCTGCCTGTCTCCGACCCCGCCTTCAATTCTGCTGTCCCTCCCCACCCTCTGTCTGTTTTTCTTTCCATACAAACCCAGAAAAATGTACCACCTCCAGTCAGAAAGTGTCTTTCCATAGCTTTTAGGGAGAAACCTCTCTGGAGCTCAGAAAAAAAGGATATACAGAGAGGAGATGGGAAAGTTCGTGCCTGGGCTAGAGGTGGGGTCTTGGGAAGAATGACAGAGAGGAGGGCCTGGGTCCCTGGCTCTGCCTTGAAACAGTGAGAACAAGGCAGGGCAGGTAGCAGGTGGCTGTGAGGACTTCCTGCTGAGATGGCAAGCAAGCTGGCCAGGAAGAGGCCTGGAGGCTAAGGGGCCCACATATGGGCCAGAAATAGCAGTGAAGGGAATTTGTCTTGATGGGATTTTCTCCTGCTCCAGGCCCTGCTCTTTCCAAGTACCTTCGCCTGGTCTGTTTTCCTCTCCTGGCAGTGCCAAGGCCAGGTGGTTTGGCAGGTCTGGTATCCCTGGCCATCATGCCGTGCTGATGGCTGTGCCAGCGGCTGCTCCCTGGCACTTCCCTAGGTAGTAGGTGGGCTCTGAACACAGTAGTCTCAGGCATGAGGAACATGTTTCCAGTATCCTCGTGATTGATAGCTCAGATTCCATTCTAGAAAAGCAACTCGGAGCAAGGGAGAAAATTGAAGAAGGGCATTCTGGGAGGAACAAGCTATGCCCGCCGCCCCCACCCCCCATTACTTCTGACAGAATGAAATGGAGTTTCTGGCAGTAGGTAAGAAAAGGGCCTGTGTGAGCCCTGGGAGTGAGTGAGACTTGGCATCCTCGGCTTTTATCTGGGCCACTCCGGTCTGCACACAGGTTGGCGTTGCATGACAGGGCCAAGAATTCACACTTATGAATGGGATCTCTTCCATAAGCTGTGCCCTGTGGACCTCACTGGGTCACACTTGTTTTCCTGTGCATCCCAGCCCGGCGATGTCCGGCAGATAACCCTGTGCTGCAGAGCAGGGTAGCTTCCTGTAGGGCTCCTCAAAGCCGGCACTGCTCTTCTCCCTTCCTCCACTCCTGAGCTATAATTAAGTTCCTGTGTGAAACTATATCCCTCAGCTGACACAGGCTTGTAACCACAGTCCTGGTCATTGGGCAGCTCATCTGAGGTGACTCCTGGGGCTGGTGCCTCAGCCTGCAGATGGTCTTGGATAGGTCTGAGTAGGAGGTGGGGACCCATCAGAAAAGGGGTGGGTGCAGCGAGGCAGGGACAAACCTTGTCCAAGAGCCAGAAGTGGAAAGTCATGGGGAAATGAAGGGCTGGTGAGCAGCCAGCATGCCAGGGGACACAGAGGTGGAGGAGACGACAGACAGATTTGCCAGGCGGGAGGGCGTGGACAGGGACAAGCTTCCGAATCACTGAGCCATGAGGCAGAATGTGAGCAGTTTACGTATTTTCTTTTGTAACCTATGTATTTCTATAGCATTTAAAAATTGCTATATACTTCACATAACATAGAATTCACCACTTTAAAGTATACACTTCAGTGATTTTTAGTATATTTACTGTGTCGTACAACCATCACCACTCTGTAATTCCAGAACATTTCATTACCGTCAAAACAAACCCTGTACCTCTTAGTAGTTACTGGTGCTACCACCCTCATCCCCCCCAGCACCACGAGTCTACCATCCTGTACGGACTTCCCTGTTTTGGACACTTCACGTAGGTAGAGCCATACGCTATGTGGTCTTGTGCCTGCTGCTTGCACTTAGCGTAGTGTTTTCAAGGTTCGTCCGTGTCGTTGTATGTAATGGTACTTCGTTCCTTGTTATGGCTGCTGAATAATATTTCATTGTATGGGTAATACCTTATTTGTTTATTCATTTGTCAGTTGATGGATGTTTGGATTGTTTCCATGTTTTTCTGCTATGAACACTCATTGTCAGGCTTTTGTGTGGACATGTGCTCTAAGTTCTTTCGGGAATATACCTGGGAATGGAATTGCTGGGTCATATGGTAACTGTTGAGTTTAACATTTTGAGGACCTGGCAAATGTTTTCCCCAGTGGTTGCACTGTGCCCTTCCTCTCTCCCTCCCTCCCTCCATCCCTTATTTGTTTGTTTGTTTGTTTGTTATGTTTATTGGCTATTTTTAATTGTAAAATACACATAACATAAAGTTTACCATCTTAACCATTTTAAATGTACAGCTTGTTGGCACCAAGTACATCACATTGTTGTGCACTTATCACCACCATTTGTCTCCAGAACTGTTTTATCTTGCAAATATGACAAGATAGCACTTATTTCCCCTCTCCCCAGTCCCTGGCATCCACCTTTCTATTTTCTGTTGCTATCTCATATGACTGGAATCATTCAGTATTTGTCCTTTTGTGACTGGCTTATGTTACTTAACTATAATGCCTTCAAGGTTCCTTCCTGTTGTAGCATGTGTCAAATTTCCTTTTTAAAGCTGAGTGATGCTCCACAGTGTGTGTACACCACATTTTGTTTAGCCATCTGCTGCTGCTTTCACCTTCGGCTACTGTGAACGTGCTGCTGTAAACATGAACATACAAATACCTGTTCACGTCTCCACGTTCAGTTCTTTTGGGTACACACCCAGACGTAGAATTGCTAGATCACATGGTAATTCTGTTTTTGACTTTTTAAGGAACGACCATAGTAGCTGTGTCATTTTACAGTCCCATCAGCAGTGTACAAGGGTGCCCATGCCCTTGCTTTTGACCGATAATTTGATTCAGTATAGAATCCTAAGAATTTTGAGATCACTGCTCCATGTTTCAGTATGAATAATGAAGTTAGTTGGATTGTAGGTCCTTTGTAAGTGATCTGTTTTTTCTTCTCTGAAAGGTGTAAGAATTTTCTTTATTCTTGGAGTTCAGGCATATCTCAAAGATATATGTAGGTATTGGTCTTCTTCCCTTATTTCCTAAAGGGCCCTTAATTGCTGAAGACAAGTCTTTTGGGATCCTCAGGTAATGTTTTACCACTTATTTTTCTTCAGCGTCTCTATCCTCTGCTTCTAGGACTCTTATTAGACAGACGCAGGACTTTTTGACTTCTTGGTTCACTGCTAGTGTATAGAAATATGATTGATTTTTATGTAGTATTGATCTTATATTCTTCAATCTTGCTGAACTTTTTTTATTTCTAATAATTCTTTAGTATATTTCGTAGGATTTGCCATATATAAGATCATGCCATCTACTAATGGAGGTTTACTTTTCCTTTCCAATCCTGATGATGTTTATTTCCTTTTCTTACCTAATCACCCTGCTAGAATCTCCAGTACAGTGTGAATAGAGGTGGTAAGAATAGACATCTTTGTCTTGTTCCTGACCTTAGCGGGGAAGCCTTCAGTCTTTTAGAGCTGTTTATTTTTGAATAGATAATTCCTGACTTGCTACAAAATTCAGAAGGTATTTCTTCTTTCCCTCCCCCATCTCTCAGCCCCCCAGTCACCCCTCATGGAGGCATCCCTCATAGCCACTTTCGTTTATGATCATGCACCCATATCTCTTATTACATTATTATTATTTTCCAGGCAGATGACTGTCTGCTGTACTCACTGGTCCACTGCCCCTTGCTTCATGTGTCGTGCCTTGTCCATCCTCGCATACCAGTACCTGTGGAGCTTCCTCATTCTTTTTCACTGTCGTGTGGGCGTGCCATTCCCCTACTTTTTGATGGATGTGCTGGTGATTTCCAGTCTTTGGCTGTAATGAATAACCTTGATATGTGTCGCTTTGCACACACATAAATAAACAGATTGATAATGACACAGTGTGATAGATGCAATGATGGAGATATGTATGGGGACAATGCGGGGAGGAGGGGAAGGCTTCCGCGGGAGGCTGGTTGATGGAGCCTTAAGAAAGGCTCAGAGTGAGCATTGGCACGTGAGGTGAGCCTTGCAGCCTGGGCAGAATTGCAGCTGGCGGAGATGTTGCAGGAAGGGTAGGTGCAAGTAAAGGAGCAACAGCTCAGATAATATTGGGGAAATTAGAGTATTAGTTATCTATTGCCTCCTAACAAATTACCCCAAACTTAGTGGCTTATAATGACATTTGTGCTCTCGTCGTTTCTGTGGGTTCAATTACACAGGGGCATGAATACCAGGAAGCAGCTTTACTGTGAGCCATTTGAGAAGGCTGCCTCCAACAGCAAGCCAGGCCAGGGTGACAGGACGGAGCCATTATTAAAAATAATCTCACGAGTTTGAGAATTTGGGTTTGATGTGAGAACAGCTGAAGTAAGGGAAGGCCTTTGCACAGGAGAATAAGTGTGATAGCTGTTACCTGGGCAGTTAATCTGAGGGTCAAAATGGAGAGAGATACACAGGCAGAGACTTCGATTGGAGATGTCTGTATTTACCCAGGTGAAAGTTTCCGGCCTATAGTCACACTTGCTACATATGAAGTACTTCTATATTATATACTTTGGCTGCATTTTCTCTTATCTTCGAAATGGCCACAAAAAGAAGGCATTGCTGATTATATTTAGTTTGCAGCTGAGGAAACAGCCTCAGAGAAGTTAAGAAACTTGAATATAGTCCACAGCTAGTAACTTACAGAAGAGCTCGTGGGTCTGCTTGGCCTTGAAGACTGTCTTTTGGTGGTATTGGGAGTGGAAAGGTTGGGTTGACTAGGGAGGCGAGGTGTTGGCCTTTCTGTGGATGCTGAAGGAAGACAGACAAGTCTGAGAGGTGACTTCTGAACCTAAGTGGCTGGGACAAAGATGACACTGTGACAGGAAGAAGAGAGTCCAACAGGGACACTGGTGTGGTGGGGGATGGTGAGTCATTCTAGAAGATTGGGCACTTGTTGGCAGGGTCCTTCCCAATTATTGGGAGAGCTTAAATAGTTCCTGTACTTTGTGTGTGAAGATGTACCCTGGGCTAAAAAGGGCTCTAACAGTGGGAGCTTGTTGGTGAAAGGGCACTTACTGTGGGTGTTGTTTGTTCAGACACTGGGTTGACATGCTCTCTCAGCAGCCTGTAGACCATGTGGTGGGACCTCTGCCCTATTCTACTGGGAAAGCAGTCACGGGCCAGCCCAGATTCAAGGAGGGGAACTAGACTTCACACCTTGATGGGAGGGGTGGCGAAGAGGTTGTAGCCATGTTTAGTCCACAGACATCCAGTAAGTAATGAAGAGCAGGGATTTTGAGCCCAGATCTGTGTGACTCAGGCCCAGCGCTCTTTCTGCAACATCATACTGCATCCCTTTCTGCTTCCAACTCCTTGGGGGTTGCCAAGCTTGCTGGCTCATGTGTGTTGCTAGAGGGAGTTGATTTTTATTTTGACCTAACAGAGAGGAATTTGCACTAGTCACTTTTTTCCCCTAGGTTAGCACCCAGGATCACTCGCTGAGAGAACCTTCCAAATAGTCTTTGTCCTAGGGATTTGCTATCTGCCCTTCAGGCTTCAGCACCATTCAGCACCAGTTATCTAACAAACATGGAATTTCCCCATGGAGTTTCCCTCTCTGCACTTAGTAAGTAGCCTTTTGATCTGGACTGCTGGCATTGTGGGATCCTTGTGGCCAGATGTGCAGGCTGGCTCTGGCGCAAGCTGTCCCAGCTGGTGTCTAGTTCAGTGATTCCCAGACATGGCTCAGCTGGCAGATTCACCAGGGAGTTTGGGGGAAAATATAGATTCCTGCACCTTGCCTTAGGCCTCTTGATTTAGGATTTCCAGGAATGAAGTTCAGGAATTTTAAAGCTCCCCATTGACTTGAGTGGGGAGCCTGGTTGGGGCATCACAGACTTCTCAGAGAGGTGCCTTTGAAGTCACTGATTAGAGGTCATGAAGGGCCTACAAATCATTGTCTTGAGGGCTTCATACTCTACATCCTAGAAGTGACTCTTGAAAGTGTCCAGGAGGGACTTCTGGTCAGAATGGTGGTGTAGGTAAACACAGCTTGCCTCTTTGCACAACCGTGTCAAAATTACAACTAAACTATAGAACAACCATCATTCAGAACAGTCAGAAATCGAACTAAATAGAAGTTTAGCAATTACAGAATTGAAGAAGAAACCATGTTGAGACTGGTAGGGGCAAAGATGTGGAACAGGCTGGTCTCATACCCACATGTGGCTGATAAAAATGGGGAGGGATGTTTTGGGAGTGAGGGGTCCCAGCCCCACACCAGGCCCCCAGCTCAGGGTTCCAGTGCCAGGAAGATAAGTCTCCATAACTTCTGGCTGTAAACACTAGTGGAAATTGAGGCTATAGAAGACAGACTTCTGGAGTCCCAGGTAGTTCCTCTTAAAGGGCCCATGCACAGACTTACTCAGACTCACTCCCTCTGAGTTCCAGTATGGGGGCAGCAGATTGAAAGGCACCAGAGACATGTGGGGGAGGAACTGAATTGTCCAGCATCAGGGCAAGAGCTGGGGGCAGCTCTCTCCCAGACAGAAATGCTGGCAGAGGCCATTGTTCCTTTTCTGAGCCCTCCCTCTGCCCAGAACCACAGAGCCAGCAGGCAGGCGCTATATCTGAGACTCCATTAACCTGGCTCACACTGTTTGCCCCACCCTGGTGATTCTCTGAGGTCCTGCCTCTCCCAACTTTCTGACCCACCCAAGCTGTTTCCAGTGGCTTTTCCATATGAATGGCTGGTCTTGACCCATGCTTCAGATTTTCCTAAATTCTCTTCAATATGCAGTATCTGGCTTCAGTGAGCCCTGTACCTCTTGCTAAGTTGCCCCAGGAGTGGCGCTAGCAGCAGCTGGCCTTCGTTCACAGCTTGGGTTTATCTGGGCACCTCCAAGTCCAGCACAAGTAGCAGCCATCTGCAGATCACTTTGTATCTTATGCTGTGTGACCCCAGACCGAGTACAGGTGGTTGCTGATTTTGGATGTGCCAACAGCTATCAAAGCTCAAGTACTACAGGAAAATGTACATAGCTCCCATGGTGGGCATACCTTGAATACCCAACTTGGGTAATAGGGGAGGCTGAACCACTGGACTCCACAGGACACCTACTACATTAGGCCACTCTACCAAGCCTGGGAAACGTAGCAGCTCCACCTAATACATAGAAACAAACACAAGGAGACTGCCAAAATGAGGAACAAAGAAACATGGCCCAAATGAAAGAACAGAACAAAACTCCAGAAAAAGAACTAAACAAAATTGAGGTAAGCAATCTTCTAGAGGCAGAGTTCAAAACACTGCTTATAAGGATGCTCAAGGAACTTAGTGAGGACCTCAGCAGTATAAAAAAAGATCCAGTCAGAAATGAAGGATACACTAATTGAAATAAAGAACAATTTACAGGGAGACAGTAAAGAGTGAATGAAGCTAAGAGTGAAATAAGTGATTTGTAAGATAAGGGAGCAAAAACAACCAGTCAGAATAGCAAGAAGGAAACAGATTAAAAAAAATGAAGATAGTATAATGAGCCTCTGGGACAATGTCAAGTGTACCAACATTTGCATCGTAGGGGCCAGAAGGAGAAGAGAGAGAGCAAGAAATTGGAAACCTACTTGAAAAAATGACAGAAAACTTCCTTAACTTGGTGAAAGAAATAGGCATACAAATCCAGAAAGCAAGGAGAATCCTAAACAAGATGAACCCAAGACTCATCATAATTAAAATGCCAAAGGTTTAATACAAAGAGAGACTCTTAAAAGCAGCAAGAGAAGAGCAGTTAATGACCTAGAAGGGAGCTCCCATAAGACTGTCAGCTGATTTCTCAAAAGAACAAACAAACAACTGCAGACTAGAAGGGATTGGCAAGAACTATTTAATGTGATGAGAAGCAAGGACCTACAACCAAGATTACCCTACCCAGCAAAGCTATCATTTAGAATTAAAGGCCAGATAAAGAGCTTCTCAGACAAGCTAAAGCTAAAGGAGTGTATCACCACCAAACCAGTATTATATGAAATGTTAAAGGGTCTTTAAGAAGAAGAAGAAGAACAACAACAACAACAACAACAACAGAAATATGAGCAATAGCTCTGGCTGATGTGGCTCAGTGGATTGAGTGCTGGTCTGCAAACCAAAAGCTTGCTGGTTTGATTCCCAGTCAAGGCACATACCTGGGTTGTGGGCCGGGTCCCCAGTTGGGGGCATGCTAGAGGCAGTGGGGTGTTTTTCCCACACATCAATGCTTCTTTCCCTTTTTCTCCCTCTCTTCCCCTCTCTCTAAAAAATAAGTAAATACTTAAAATGGCAATAAATACATATCTATGAACAATCGAATCTAGAAAACAAAATAAACAAGCAGAACAGAAATAGAATGATAGATGCAGAGAATGTTTTGATGCTTGCTAGATGGGAGGGGTTCAAAGGGATAGGCAAAAAAGGTGAAGGGATTAAGAAATACAAATTGGTAGTTACAGAATAGTCACGGAGATATAAAGTACAGTGTAGAGAATAGAATAGCCAAAGAACACATATGTATGAATCGTAGACATGGACAATAGTGTGGGGATTATCTGAGGGAGTGGGGGGGGCTGGATGGAAGGTGGCAAAGGGAGAAAAATTGGGACAACTGTAGTAATATAAACAAAATATAATTTTAAAACCCCCCCACAAATTCCAGGAGGTTTTCAACTGCATTTGTTCAGATCTTTGATATTCTTTTTTTTAATACCTCATGAAATGGTTTTTTTAAAAATATTTTATTTATTTATTTTTAGAGAGAGAAGAAAGGAAGGAGAGAGGTAGAGAAACATCAATGTGTGGTTGCCTCTCACACGCTCCCTACTGGGGACCTGGCCTGCAACCCAGGAATGTGCCCTGGACTGGGAATCGAACCAGCAACCTTTGGTTTGCAGGCCTGTGCTGAATCCACTGAGCTACACCAGTCAGGCAAATCTCTGATATTCCTTAAAAAATTATTTATTTATTTATTTATTTATTTATTTGGAGAGAGAAAGAAAGACATCTATATGTTGTTGCACTTATTCATGCATTCATTGATTGATTCTTGTATGTGCCCTGACCAGGAGTCGAACCCACAGCCTTGGCGTATTGGGATGACACTCTAACTGACTGAGCTGCCTGACTGGGGCAAATCTTTGATATCCTTTTGCATTCTCTGATAGTATCTGAGCTTTATGGTGACCGCTGGTTTTCTTTTAAAGTGTTTGCAGAGGGAAACAAGCCTTCAATGGTCAACAAATCCTTCCTAACCAGGACCTGCTGGTCTGATTTATCTGGAATACAAAATTCCTTTGATTAGCTGTCTGGTTATTTTTGGTGCAAAGGATATGACATCCTTAGGTATACCCAGGTTAACTCAGTTGGACCTTTTTGCTTCTGTCCTTTGGACCTTTTTGCTTCTGTCCTTTAGACCTACTTAAAGTTTAGTTTTAGATTTTAAAACCCTGGCTGATTTCTTTTGTCAGGTAAACTAACATCTACATTTTAGAATATTTGGAAAATGCAGAGGGATACCATAAAGAAGAAAATGAAAATCTAGAACTTTCAGAGAATCACCACAGTTACTATTTTGATAGGGGTTCTTTCATGCTCTCTCTGCCCCCCCGACCCCCACGCATACGCTCACACATCCTTTTTTTGAAAACCATAGTGAAGTCATGTTGTAATACTGTTATTTAGCAGCTTTACTGAGACATACTTCAAATACCCTAAATTCACTCGTTTAAAAGGTACAATTTGGTACATCCACCATGGAAAACTGTGGAAGTTTCTCAACAAATCAAGAACAAAGCTGCTGTATGACCCAGCAATTCCTCTTCTGGGTATCTGCCTGAAAAATTTGAAAACACTAATTTATAAAGATATATGTACCCCTAGGTTTACTGTAGCATTATCCACAGTAGCCAAACATGGAAAGAACCTAAGTGTCCTTCAACAGATGGTTGGATAAAGATGTGGCACACGTGAACACTAGGTGCCGTGTGGCTATCGAAAAGATGAAGTGTTGCCATGCGACGGCATGGATGGACCTTGAGAGTATTGCGCTAAGTGAAGTCAGTCAGACGGAAAAGGACAAGAACAAGAACTGACTGTACGATTTCACTCATATGTGGGCTCTAGAACAGAAAGGAATAACAAAACAAACAGGAAAACTCACAGTACAGGCTGCAGAGTGGCGGTTACTGGGGGAGGACTTTAAGGGGAGGACAAGAAAGAGAAGGAGATCGAGTCCTTGGTATTGGAGGGAAGCTAGACTTCAGCCGCACGGGTGTCATGTTGTGTTGTGCACCTGACATTTATGTGCTGTTATTAACCACTGCTAATTGGTTAATAATACATGTTAATTAATTTAATAAATAATTAACATTTTTACATCAATAAACAATTTGATGGTTTTTAGTATATTTGCAGATTTGCAAATCTAATTTTAGAGACTTCATCCTAAAAGGAAATCTTGTACCCATTAGCATTCACTCCCATTCTTCCCTTGACTTTCTGTTTCTACAGATTTGCCTGTTCTGGACGTTTTATGTAAGTGGGATCATACAGCATGTGGTCTTTTGTGATTGCCTCTTTCATTGAACATAACTGTGATGCTGTTTTGAAACCTGCTTTGAACATTTATATCGCTAGTAATTAGCATAGGGTTTTCAAGAATGCGTTTTTAACAGCAGATCAGTATTCCTTCTAGTGGGGGTATCTGAGCATATTTAACCAGTTCTGCTGACGATGTTTAGGTTGTTTCTTATCTTTTACAATTGCATCTAATGCTTCCTGTCCTCAGAAGTCATCTCGTTTGTTAGTTTATCGGTTAATTGTCTGATCTTGACTAGCACAGAAGCTCTCTTAGGGCAGCCCCTTGTCTGTCTTGTCAACATTGTCCCCCTACTACCTGGCAGAGTCCTGCACTTTGTAGGCATTGTTTTAAAAGTGGGTGTGCATGCATGTGTGTATAATTTTTAAAGAACCAGAATGTAAGGACATTGATATTTTGCCAAATTCTAGAGAGATGTACTGATTTATCCTCTCTGTAATATATGAGAGCACCTGACTTAACTAAATCTGAGTCAGTTTATAAAGGAAGTCCTGTGAACCAGTTAGTTTGGGAGTCAGAGGTCACACACCCCTTTTCCTGGGCCATGAAGTCCTGCCTGTGGGGTAAGAAGGTAGTGTCTAGGAGCTCTGACCTTGGTCCTCATGTGGCCCTGTGGTGTCACCTCATTTCCTGTTGCCTTGACGGGGGCTGCATGACATTCTCTGGCCACTTCCCCTATCATGTGTGGACACATCGGGGAGTGAGTAAAGTTGGGTTGGTTGAGTGTGTAAGAAGATGTTGGTTTCAGCTGCTGACTGAAATGTCTTTTGAAGTCATCAGAGAGATGTCACTCTGGAAGTTGTGTGCCTTAAAAAGTAGGAATTAAGAAATATTTCCAGGAAGTCTGATGCAATCAGCCCAGCCCGTCCCCTCAGAGCTGGTAGGCACCTACACACTGGTAAACACCGCCTGAGTCACCCGCTGGCTGCAGTCCTTGCTCCTGTCCACACAGTTCCTGTCGGGAAAGCCTGCTCCCCGCCCACGACAGGGAGCATCACCAGGGTTTTGGGTTAGGTCTCCTTGGATCATGGCAGCAGTCTCGTGGATTCACAGCACTTCCTTTCCTCAAGGAGGAATTGTGGCGTCTGCTTGTTTTTCAGATGAGTAAGTGGAGTATACACTTGGGATTTGAAGGGAGAACAGGATGACAAGGCAGCGCTTGTGTGTAGCAGAGATCTCACATGCCTGTGTGGGGTCAGCGAAGGCCTTAGAAATTCACCCCCAGCAACAGCTGGCTGGTTATCCTTTTATTTACGTCTCATGATTTTCATATCACATTTCCCTCGGAGTTTGCTCCAAGCCTTGCCCACTCCCCCCATCCCTCTCATGAGGAGCTGTTTCCTGTAATTGCAGAGATCACCTGTATTACACGGGCCTTAGCTTCTTTTCTTTGCGTCTCAGGAATCTCTCATGTTTGGTCTTTCACATAGGCGTTCGTTGTTTTATTATTCAGCAGTTGTGGTTAGTGTGTTCCTAGGCTCTGGAAATACACAGCAGGAAGAGATAGGCCCCGCCCTCTAGGAGGCAAGACGTCTCCCCTCCCCAGCCTGGTTTCTCTTCCTCTCTGACTTGGCCTTTGCTGCCTGGGTTCCTCATGCCCCTCTCTGAGTGTGAGGGTCCTGGGGGCTTCTGGCCTGCTGCTTCTCTCACCCTCTCCCCTTGGTCCTTCCTGTGTCTGTGACCTCCTATAGCTACCAATACTGAACATCTTGCCTTAAATCATTCTCTGCTGAGTGCAGACCCACATGTCCACCTTTTTTAGGGAGAAAGGAAGGGAAGGAGAAAGAGGAGAGAAACATTGATCATTTGCCTCTCCTACATGTCCCAACCAGGGACCGAACCTACAGCCCAGGTGGATCCGATGCTTTGACCAGGAATTGAAACGGTGACCTTTCGCTTTGCCGGACGACACCCAACTGACTGAGCAACACTGATCAGGGCTGGTGCGCTCAGGTTTCAGGCAGAGCTCCTCTTTGTCTCCTCCCTCCCCGTGTCTCCGTTTCCTTCATTATACGCCATTCTTTCAGTTCCCGGGAGCCTTTGGACAGCTTGAACCCTCTGTCTGCCATCCGCAGGGGTCCTTCCCATCCTCTTGGTGTTTGTTCTCGGTGTTCTGATTTCACCACCTATAACGGGCTGGACAGTGCCCTCCCCAAAAAGTAGTCCACGTCCTGCTCCTCAGAACCTGTGAATGTGACCTTATTTGGAAAAAGGCTTTGTAGGGTTCTTCCCTGTGCTGCAGCTGTGTACGTATCTGCACTTCTTGGCCTCCTCCCTGGGCCTGAAATAGGGGCAGTGTTTCCAATTGATAGTGATTACGTGTTCATTACTTCCTAAGTCCAAAGGCAGAGTTCACTGCCTTCCTCTCTCCCCCAGCTCCTACCTAGGTCAGGACATGAGCAAGGCTGTGTACATAGCAAGTGCACGTGTAGTCTTTGGAGAGGCGGGTCTGGGTTTGAATCGGGTTCTCTCACTCATTAACCGAGGGCCTTGGACAGATTATTAACCCCTCTGAGCTTCAGTTTCCCCTTCTGGAAAATGGATGTAATGGACATTTCGATGATTAGATGATGCAGTGTTTAGCGCTGTGCCTGACTCTGTGCTTTGTAGTTGGAGAGAGTCAGTCAGCCTGTACGTTGAGTGTCCGAAGCTTAGACTAGCCTAGGAAGCTCTGACTCAAATCCAGCCTCTCCCTCTGCCGTCCCACCACAGCTCTCCTCATCTGCTCACTGTGCCCGGTGCTGGCTGTGGCAGGGGCTGTGACGGTGGACTGTGGAGTGGATGGTCTAGGAGGGTAAACAGAATATGGACGTACATGAGGTCGTATGACAAAGCAGTGTATCATACAAGAGTGTGGGTCTGGAGTTAGACCTGGCTTCAGAGTCAGCCTCTATGCCCCTACTTCAGTGACCGTGGGGGAGTTTTCTTTGCCTCTATGAGCCTCAGTTTCCTCATTTGTAAATGGGAATAATAGGGGCACACACCTCATAGGGTAACTGAGAGAATTAAATGAAAGAATGCTCGTAAAACACACAGCATGTGCCTTGCTCTTTGTAAGCACTTCGTACATTTGAGTGGAAATAACCAGCTTCACCGTGGAGCATGGTGAGTGCATTGAGGCCTGAGCCACGGGGCAGCACAGCTACGGGGCGGGGGGTGGGGGGTGGGGTGCCGTAGGATCATGTGACAAGGAGAGTTGGGGAAGCCACATTTTCAGTGTTGTCTGCTCCATGAACTGCTGATTCTGCGTGAGTGAATAGCACACGGGGCTTTGCTGTTCTTCGAACCACAGAGCCCTTGGCATTTTTCTGGTGGTGTTTGTCATGCTCTTTCTTGTATTATGGTTATCCTTTATTCCGCATCAGAGCAGGGTCAGCACTGGGTAACTGCTTGACCTGAACTTTGAGATTGAGCAGTGGGAGTGGTCAACTCATTGGTACCAAACCATAGGGTATCTGGCTCCTGATCCAGATTCTGTTTATGGTGAGTCTGGCTTCTGGTGAGTCTTTTTTGCCTGTGGCTGCACAGACACACGATTCCTCCTTCCAAGGAGCTTCTCCACTGTGTATGCGGACGGGCAGTGGCTGCGGAAGCCTGAGGCACTCACGCTCTTGGAGGCTCTCACCGTCTTCTCACCACCCGGCAGGAGCAGAGCTTGGATGGGCCAGGAATGAGTGGGAAACATGGGTTTACTGCCATGGTCATGGTAAGTCCTGGGGTTGGGGCTCAGGGTTTGGTTGCTTTTAGGATTTTTTTAAAGAAAGAAATAAGAATTATGTACATTCTTTTTTTTTAATGTCGTTTTTTAAAAAAGATTTTATTTATTTATTTTTAGAGAGAGGGGAAGGGAAGGAGAAAGAGAGGGAGAGAAACATCAATGTGTGGTTGACTCTTGCGCACCCCCTACTGGGGACCCAGCCCGCAACCCAGGCATGTGTCCTGACTGGGAATCGAACCAGCGACCCTTTGGTTCGCAGCCTGTACTCAATCCACTGAGCTACACCAGCCAGGGCAGAATTATGTACATTCTTAATACTGTGTTGTAAAGAGTCTTCTCTGAAAAACTCTGGAATAACCACTGACCTTGTGATTGTATCTGTAACTGCTTATGGGGCATCTTCCCCTGGGAGTCTCCAGAGCTCCTGAATCTCAACATGCCCCCAAATGACCCTTATATTTTTTGCCAGACCTGCTCTTCCCACAGCCTCCACCTTAATGGGAATATCCCCATGCCCTTGGTCACCTGATAGTTGTCCTCCATTTGTCCCCTCTCCCTAGTATCTCTGTTAATCAGTCACCAAGGCTTGTTGATTCTTCCTTTTCAGTGTCTCTCCTGCTTTTGCTTTAAGTCTGATGATACTAGTGCTACCTCAGCTTGTGGTTATTCGCCTCGGATTTTCATCCTTTCAGTCTCATGATGTTTTAGGAGTTTCTTTCATAAATAGAATCTGAAAAATCTCTCCTAAACGCCTTTAATTTATTTGCATTTTGGGAATTTGACTTAAATATATGGTAATGTTTTGAGTACTGGCCATATACCTTTCTTTTTTGCCTGTTTTTCTCCTTTCCTGCCTTATGTTAGGTTTTTTCTTTTTCCCTTTACTGGTTTGAAAAATTGTACATCTTATTTCCATTCTTACCCTTACTTTTCCTCTTTTTCCTTCATCTTTTTACTACATGAAAATAGTACACTGAACATCTGTAGTTTTACTTTAGTTAATACATTTCTCTATATATTTTTGTTTTGAACCATTTGAAAGTACATATGGATTTGTTTTGCATTTTCTTGCTCAGACTTGGTGTGCTAGGTCTGTTTGAAGACTTAGGAAAACCTTTTATTTTGGAACCATTTTAGATAAATTTAGATTTTGAGAGTTTCGGTATCTCTTCATCCAGGTTCCCCTAATGTCAATATCTTACATTTAATTTTTTTCTAATTCTGGGAAATTCTCAGTCATTATCTCTTGGTTCCCTCCCATTTTCTCTACTCTGGCTTTCCGGAATTCCCCTTAGACATATGTTGACTAACCCACCACCCAAGTCTCCATGTCTGTTTCTTGTGTGCCACTTTATCTCATTTTGTACTCTCCGTCAGGTTGTCTTGTTATTTCTGATTCTTGTGCTGCTACTTAATCTTTCTGTGTCCAGTGCTTGTCCCCATTGATGGTTTATTTCCTTGTGTGGGTTGTAACTGTGGGTTGTGAGCTCACTGTCACGATGGACTCTGTTTTATGGGCAGGTTTATGTCCTGGGTTGTGGAAGTGTGTCTGAAAGCAGTTTGCTTCTGGTGGGGCCTTCGTAGGTGTTTCAGTGGTCCTGGCTCACAGTTTTGTGTTTTGGGTTTGTTTTTTTTTTTAAATCCTCATCCAAGAACATTATTTTTTGCATTGCTTTTAGAGAGGGAGGAAGGGAGAGAGAGAAACATCCATGTGAGAGAGAAGCATCGATTGGTTGCCTCCTGTATGTGGCTGGACCAGGCCAAGGGATGCATGCACCCACCCGGGACTGGAGATCGAACCTGCAGCCTTTTGTTTACGGGACACCGTCCCACCTGAGCCGTACCAGCCAGGGCCTGGCTCAGTTTTTATGTTCATTTCTCAGTTTGGCAGCCCATTCCCCACTCTGTTAGTATAAAGTCAGCTTCATATCCATGGGTGGGGCTAGCTTAGTAGTTTAGTTTCTTATGGGTGACCCCCCCCCCCACACACACACAGCCTTGGAGAAATGGCCGGCTTCTTGTTGCTCCCTATGCTGGGCAGCCCTCTGAGGCTCACATCTTGTTATCAGGACCCGAAGCCGCAGTGAGGCACTAAAACCACGTCATGTGTGGTTTCAAAAGTCTGTAGGTCGTTTCGGTGTTAGTTCCACTTACTGTTCATATTTCAGATTTTCTTGTGATTTTTGGCACATAGGGTATTTTTCTTTTAAGCTTGACTGTATGTTTCAGGATATCATTTGTTGTACATAGTATTTCTGTGTGATTGTAGTGGGAAGGGAAAGTGCTTTCACATTAATTCAGTCCGCTGTGTTGCTGCAAGTTCAAGTCTTCAGCCCTTAGCATGATGGGTAAAGCCCTTCATGATCCAGCCCTGGCCTGTCCTGTGTAAACTTACCTTTCTTGCACCTCAGCATGTGCTGTAATGCTTAAAAGCTCATGTTTTAGAGTCCAGCTGTTTGATTTAGAACCTGCATTTATCCTTTTGTAACTTGTAATTTTGGACAAGTTGCTCATCCTCTCTGCGCCCCACTTTTCTCTTCTGTAAAATGGCAGTGTCTGGCATATGGTAAACTGGGTCCCTGTTAGCCCCTCTGCTTGCAGACTCCAGTAGAACACACTCAGGCTTCTCCACCTTTGCACACGCTCGTTCCTCCCAGGAAGTGCCTCTCTCCCTTTGCCTGCCTTTCTCATCCCTTTCCAAAGAGTGGCCTTTGCTTTTTCTGTGCTGGGTCTCTTTTATAGTAATTATCACTCTGTGGGTTGCTGTTGTTTACATGTCTCCTTTCTTTACCAGACCCTGATCCCCTTGAGAACATAGTCTTGCTTTTCTTGGTGCTTGAAGCTCCTGGCATTCTACCTGTCACTTGATGTTGCCTGTTGAGTTGAGTAGCGTTGAATTTCTGTGGTTGACTAGAGGCGAGGGCTGGAAGTGGTGTGAGACAGAGATGCAGGAAGAGAGAGCGGGAAAGTTTCGTTTTTTGGAAAGTTGGGTGCTGGGTTGGTGGACATGTGGCTGGGACACAGGGTAGCAATTCTCAATTTAGCTGAGGTGCCAGAGATTAACAGCCAGCCAGCAGGCAGAAAAAGCCACTACTACATCCTGCAGACTAAAGTGATTTCTGGCCTTAAGAATTCATGTCCCACATTCCATCCCCAAACTCAGTTTCTCTGAGTGGCAGGCAGAGGAATACAAACTAATTATAATCCTTAGTGGGCCCTCAGAACCTTTAATTTTAGAATAAGGCTGCACTTCTAGAAGGGATCATCGCTTTAGGAGTGGATGATTCTGCATGTTGGGGCCTCCAAGGAGACCAGGGTATGAAAGCTCAGTAGCCTGGTGTTTAGAGACAAGTGTCACCCATGACTCCCATCATTTCCAGCCCAGTTAAGGTTTCTACCACTTTTGAGACTTCAACAGTGAAAAAGGGCAGGTTGAATAGGTCCTGGGCAGAGCTAAACAGGGCCTGTGCTGTCCCTCCCCTAAGCTTCACCTGAATTCTCTGTCCTCTTGGGACTCTAAGGCAGGAATATTCTCAGAAGATCTTTGAAGATCCCTAAAGGGTATCTGGCAGACAGACATCTGGTGGGAGCGGAGAACAGCCATAGCGCTAACTCTCAGGTCCCTTGGCTGGGATTTCAGGATCCAGCTTCAACTCAGAGGTAGGCACAGGGCTAGGGGTTGCCAGACAGCTTGGGCCCACACACATGATCGCCATTAGTTCTTTCCAGACAACTCAGTCTGTAGTCATGAATTCAGCACCTGTGTGTATACTGCTGCGCTGGATGCTATTGCAGAAGATACTGAAGTGGTAGTGACACAGCCTCTCTCCTCAGAGAGGGGAGCTTGTAGTTTAGTTGGAGATAATTCCTAGCACACAGGAAGCTGGAGCCAACAGTGTGAGACTAGTGCCATGCGATGCTGCTGTGTGTACATCTGTCTCTTCGACAGTTGGTGCTTGTATTCGGAAGATTTGGACAGTCAGTTTGTTTTCTTGGATGATTGGCTGGCACCATTACAGACTGGTCTGAGGTTACTCGGACTACCTTTTATGTCCGTGAGGAATGGCCCCAACTCTGTCTTTATGAACTTCTCCTTTCTTCCATTTCTTTAAATAATGACAGGTTAACTTTACAGTGTCACTTCCTGATCTCCAAGGTCTCCTGGGAGCAGGTGACTAGCCATTGCTGCCTTTAAGGCATCAGAGTTTTACCTGTGGATTCTCAGACTGTTTCTTTACCTTTTCTAGTTTGACTCCATTTTCCTAGGAGAATGCGTCTCAAAGTGATTGCTGAATCAAGATCTCTGGGAGTGGGCCTTAGAATCTGTTGCTGAGGATCGGAGGAAAATGGAGCAAGGTGAGATCTGAAGCAGTTATGGATGAGGGCTCCAGGTCCACAGACCATGTAGTCTGTCATGTCAGGCGATTGTGGAAGCTCCGCTGGGTCATAAAGTACCCAAGCTTCTTCCAGTTCACTGCTCTGTGATTCTTGGGGTGTAGCTGTTGTCTTTATTGTCCAAAATGGCTGCCTTGGATCCAGCTACCACATCTATATTCCAGGCTGTGGAATAAAGAGAGACTGAAGGGTGATGGGCCCCCTCCCTCCCATTTAAGGATACTTCAAGAAAGTCTTCTGTCCCTACTACTTTCTGTGAAAGAAAGTTATTTAATATCTCAGAGCCAGCGTTACCTCATTTGTGAAATGGGCATAATACCTCAGGGGGATGAAGGTTAGAGAGAATGTGCATGGAGTGCTTAGCACAATGCCCAGCCTGCAGCGAGGGCTCTCTCTGTGGTCACTGCTGCCCTAGCACACCTTGACATCATCCCCTGTCCCTTTTCTCCCCTACTCCATCTCTCCGTGGTCTCTACCCTGCCCCTCATCTTCCCCTTTCCTTTGTTCCGACACCCTTTGCCCTCTATCCCTACCCTGCCTTTCCCCCACATTGCCTCTCTTCTCTGCCCCTCATTTTTCTGCTCCTTTCCTGCCTCCAGCCTTCATCACCCTTATTTAACCTAACTTCTCCATCCTTTACTACCTCTCCCTTGTATTGCTTCTGTCCTCTGTCTTCCTGATGTCCGTAATTAATGGCAAGGTGTCATTATATTACAAAGGTTAGAGGTGGTAAATGGTCTTTGGACTGGAAGTTAACGATGAGTAATTTAAGAAAACAGAGTTTAATTGGTTTATTCATTAATCAATTAGGAATTACATTTGGCAGTTAGTAAGCAGAGACCAGAAATAGCAGTGGCTTAAACCAACCGAGGTTTGTTCTCTGTAGGTGTTTAAAAGAAATCTGGGGAAGACAGTCTAGAGCTGGTTTCCCTGCTCTGCCGTCCTCAGGGTTGTGTCATGGTCTGAGATGGCAGCTATCAGGCCAGGTTTCCAGGGACAAGGGGGAGAGACAAGCAGGACATGTGCCAACTGTTTGTCTCCTTTCTAAGGACCTCCCTGCAAGTCCCACCCAGTAGTTTCCTCTGCGCCTCGTGGGCCTCCCATAGCTGCAGGAGAGACTGAGAAGTCTTTCCGCTACACACGTTCCTGCCTGAAGTAGAACGGGGGGAGTGCGTGTGGCGTGAACAGTCTGCAAGGTTTGCCACCGCTCACTCAGCATTAACTTAGCGAGTTATTAGGGCCGGTCAAGGAGGGCTCACTCCAGAGGGCAGACCTAGATGAGTAAACAAGTGCAGTACAGAGTGAGGATGGCAGAGGAAGAGGAAACGGGGAAGAAGACTTGAGAAAATGTGCCTCACGCACCCGCCAGGAAGCCGTCAGAGCAGCTCCAAAGTTTATCGAGTCAGCGTCCTCCTCTGCCATTTAGTTTCTCTGTGCCGTCTCCTGCTCTCTCTCTCCTTTAGTGTCGTTGTCACTGTTGTGGGTGGTTTGTGCCCCTTCTTTCTGACCCCAGCAATAGCCCTTAGAACCCGAGGAAGTAGGAACAGTTGGCAGCTTAGTGGGAGCCTCTGGGATGGGAGCCATGTGTTTGATGAGCCAAGTCCCAGGTCCATGGGCAACCGGAGGCTAGTGGCAGGAGTGCCTCCTGTTCCTGGACATGCCTTGGCACTGCCAGGAGACATGGCTCCAGGAACAGGGTCGCCCTCAGGAGGGGCGTTTCTGACCAGGCCCCCGGCATCAGCTGCACTGTGCTGTCCGTGGCAGCTTGTCGTGAAATGAAACCATCATTGCAGTAAAATCCTTCTCCAGGTCTCATAGAGTGTGAGTGTTTTATCCACACAGATTAATCCGGAGTCTCAGGATACTGTAGTTAATCACATGTTAAAAAAAATACAGCTTCTGCTTTCTATAAAATTTCTGTGCCATTAAACATTGATATTCCTTCTTGGACCTCAAAGAGAATTTTAGGAATAATTTGTGTGACCCACAATATCTTTGATTTCCACCTTAGGAGCACCTATGCCCTCGTTCCTTCTGCACCTCTCACCCCGTTCCTGTTGCGAAGTCAGTGAAGCAACGAGGTGCCTGCTGCAACGGCAAAAGGAAGGCATATTCTAGCCCTTAAGGGTTTAATATTTCAGGGAAGGCAGAAGGGTTAAAAGATCGTTAGTTCTAATCCAGTACATTCCTTTTGAGCTTGGACTATGACCCTGGACAAGTTACTTAACCCTCCTGTGCTCGGTTTTCTCATCCGCCAAAAAGAAATCCTGGCTGGTACAGGGATTAAAAGGTGCTCGGGAAGTATTGGCACATTCGGTTGTTACTGCTGTTGCTCTTACCCACTGTCGTTAGACCAACAGGTTGGGGACAGGTATGGGAGGCCTAGGGTGCCACATTAAGAAGCTGGGTTTTATTCTTTGAGCACAGAGAGCTGCAGGAATGGGCAGGGGTGTGACCGATCATGTGTGGGCTTAGGAATGTCACCAGCAGGAGTAGAGAGGCTGGACTGGGGGCAAAGAAGTGTCTAGAGGCAGGTTCAAGTGGGGTAGGCAGGGCCTGAGCCAGGACTGCCACAGAGTCAGGGAAAGGGGACAGTGGATGGTTGAAAAGAAACTAGTGAGGGACGACCCAGTTACATTGGCATGTCAGCCCACGTGATTAGGGCACGCTTTCCATCGACTGGTACGAGGGCGAGGGGTGTTGGAGGAGGAGCCAGTGAAAGTGGTAGGAGGGGAGAGAGGCATGTGCATGCGGTTATTTCCAGCCCCAGGAAGCCCTGCCATGTGCTGTGTGGAGCTCTTCGAGCTGAGAAAACTAGCAAGCCCCCTGGAGGCCCTTGTCTTTCTGCCTTCTCCCTTGGGTTGCTTCTCCCCAGTCTGAGTTTGCAGATTTGTCAGGTAGGAAAGCCAGGCCTCTCCTAGGCCCAGATCAGTTTGAGCTACAGGACAGGATGGGCAGCACTGACCTACCAGTGGCCCTGACCCCTTGCTCCTGCTCTGGCCCTAGGCTGTCAGCTCTCAGCTTTAGACAGAAGGCAGAATTGCATCAGTTGTTGCTCCTCACAAGGCCTCAGGGAATGCTCTGGGTGAGCTCACAGGCTGTTTTCATCCCTTCCACCCCTGCCTCTGAGCCTGTTACAGTGTCTGCTTGACTACCTTTACTTTACCCTCAGGATGAGCTCTAGGCAGTTGTGGAGGACTGTGTGGTGGTGCAGCTCAGCCCCTCATTTTAGCTTATTTTTATGTTAAGATATTTAGTAATAGAAAAATAACACCTAGACAGATGAGAAAGTTATGTGACAAAAAGGGATTGGATGTGGGATCT
>VMDR010002561.1:29873-88776 GCA_007922815.1 Macrotus californicus
CTTCTTTTTCTTAGATAAGTCCCTTTAACATTTCATATAATAAGGGCTGGGTGATGATGAACTCCTTTAACTTGACCTTATCCGGGAAGCACTTTATCTGCCCTTCCATTCTAAATGATAGCTTGGCTGGATAGAGTAATCTTGGGTGTAGGTCCTTGCCTTTCATGACTTGGAATACTTCTTTCCAGCCCCTTCTTGCCTGCAAAGTTTCTTTTGAGAAATCAGCTGATAGTCTAATTGACACTCCTTTGTAGGTAACTGTCTCCTTTTTTCTTACTGCTTTTAAGATTGTCTCCTTATCTTTAATCTTGGGTAATGTAATGATGATGTGCCTTGGTGTGTGCTTCCTTGGGTCCAACTTCTTTGGGACTCTCTGAGCTTCCTGGATTTCCTGGAAGTCTATTTCCTTTGCCAAATTGGGGAAGTTCTTCTTCATTATTTTTTCAAATAAATTTTCAACTTCTTGGTCTTCCTCTTCTTCTTCTGGCACCCCTATGATTTGGATGTTGGAACATTTAAAGATGTCCTGGAGGTTCCTAAGCCTCTCCTCACTTTTTTGAATTCTTGTTTCTTCATTCTGTTCTGATTGAATGTTTTTTTCTTCCTTCTGGTCCACACCATTGATTTGAGTCCCAGTTTCCTTCCCATCACTGTGGGTTTCCTGTACATTTTCCTTTATTTCACTTAGCATAGCCTTCATTTGTTCATCTAATTTGTGACCCTATTCAACCAATTCTGTGAGCATCCTGATTACCAGTGTTTTGAACTGTGCATCTGATAGATTGGCTATCTCTTCATTGCTTTGTTGTATTTTTTCTGGAGCTTTGATCTGCTCTTTCATTTGGACCATTTTTTTGTCTTGGTTGTGCGCCTGTTATGTAGTAAGGGGCAGAGCCTTAGGTGTTCACCAGGGCGGGGCAACCCACATCACTGGGTTGTGACAGTGTTTATGGGGGAGGGTCCGAGAGGGGACAGTGCCACTTGCTCCGCTCTCTATCGATTTTCAGTCACTTCCCCTGCTACCCACAAGCAAATGGGGCCCTTCTGGTGCTGATTCCCGGGTAGGTGGGCTTGTGTACGTTCTAGGACCCTGTGGGTCTCTCCAGTGAACTCTCCTGTGAGGCTGGGAGTTTCTCCCACTGCTGCCTCAACCCCCACAGGTGTTTTCAATCAGGCTTTGAGGCTTTATTTCCCTGCACTGGAATCCTGGGTTGTGCAGTCTGTCTCGCTCCCCAGTTGTTCCTCCTGGTTTATCTGTACTCAAGTGTGGGACTGCCCAGTCCGCCAGCCACCACCTCGCCAGGTCCTCCAGCTGCCGCCTTGCTGCATGTCCTCTCCGCCTGGCTGCCCGTCTCTGCCCCTCCTACTGGTCTGGGTAAATGTTTCTTCTTCAGCTCCTTGATTGTTGGACTTCCATACAGTTCGATTTTCTATCAGTTCTGGTTGTTTTTTATTTTTAAATTTGTTGTCCTTTTGGTTGTGCGAGGAGGAGTGTGTCTACCTATGCCTCCATCTTGGCCGGAAGTCCTTTTTTTAAAGATTTATTTATTTTTAGAGAGAGGGGAAGGGAGGGAAAAAGAGGAGAGAAACATTGATGTGTGTGAGACATACAGCATTCTGTTGCTTCTCACATACCCTCAACTGGGGACCCAGCCCGCAACCCAGGCATATGCCCTGACTAGAATTGAACTAGCAACCTTTTGGTTCGCAGGCCAGCGTTCAATCCACTGAGCCACACCAGCCAGGGCCCAACATTTTTTTATGCACATATTTGTGCCTCTTCCTGTAACTGGGCAAACTAAGGAGGTCCAGCTACCTGTCTGCCATAAAAGCCAAACTCGTGAGGCAGATGCTAGTGTAAAAGGAAAGAGGTTTTATTCAGGTGCTGCATGATCTGGAAGCATGGCAGACTCCCATCTCATATCCTATCTTCTCAGCAAGACCAAGACAAACACCAGTGTCTAGAGTTCCTATTCTAATTTTAAGTACAGCCCTTTGGAGCCTGTGGGCAGCTGCTAAGCAGTCATAGCCCCCAGCCAGGTAGAATAGCTTGTTCTTGACTGCTGTTCATTTCAGGCTCCTTCCTGGAGCCTGTGTGTGGAGCACATACAACCATGGGCTATGTGGCTGCTATGGCTGTAAGAGTTCACAAATGTACCTCCTAGAGGCCATGGACCATGTGGCTGCTAAGGACACATGGCCTGTCATGGGGAGAACCAGCAAGTATCCTGTGTGAGTGCAGGTCATGAGCCAGAAAGTCACTTTGTTCCTCTGGGATTATATTACCTTGGGTGTGGGACAGGCCAGGTGCTTTCTCAAAATGACCAGTCCACTTCCCAGACTTTCACATGCTTCGAGTGGGTTTACCTCCCAACCAATCCCTTCTTTCCCCAGGCCAGACTGACAGGCCTCTTTGGTCCAGCACCTCCCCCTGTGCCATTTGGGTGTCTGTGGTGCATGCGTCTCCCTTCCCCTGGTCCTACCCCCAATCTGGTACCAGAGGTGTGGGGAAGGACTTTTTCCAATCCAGTTATCTTGCTAGCTCTTCACATCTTGGGCCCTATCCATTGATATTTCTAGCTTTGCACGCGCTCAGTGTAAGAACCTCTCCCTGTTGCCATCTTGGCCAATGGGGGAGACTTCCTGGTGCTTCAACAGACTGTCAACTGGTAGCATTCCTCTGCCTCCTATTCCCGTGGCAGCGGGGAGAACACTTTGTTGTTTTGACGCCTAGCTCTTTTTAGTATATATATGTTAGGGGCTTTTTTACATTAGCACGTACAGATCCACTGCATTCTTGTTTTTTAAAGGTATACTTTTCTTTAGAATGCTCAGTTAATAATATTTTAAGGTTATAGTTAAAATTCTTTTATTTATCTTTTATTAAAGGATAGTTGGCACTGTATTCTTTTTTAAAAACTTTTTTTGTTGTACATATGATAATGTATAGTTTAACCAATAATTTTCCAGAAACATCCATATAACTAGGCATTTAAATGCCTTAGATTTGTCAGATGAACTGTGGTGTATAAGATATCTTCCCGGCTGTTTTCTGGTGTGATCCTCATAGCCTTGTGAGGAAGACAGACCAGAAAAAATTCTTTGCAGCTCAGGATTGTCTGTAAACAGTGAGGAGCTGAGAGAGGTTGGTGTTCTTCAATGAAGAGTAAAACTAGGTCCCTCCTTTGAGAGGCTCAGACTGTTTGGGGAGCTGGGTCTAGAGGTACGCACACATGTACCTGAAAGAACATGCGAGCAGCGTCTGTGGAGCAGATGTGGTGGTGGGTGGGGGGTGCCTTGGGGACAAGCTCCCTCAAAGGGGATGAAAGTTGAACACATCGTTAAAATAGAGGGGCTTAGGAATGAGACGAATGGTGACGGGAGGGCATTTCAGGCAGGATAGCAGCGTCTGCAGAGGTTCGGGCCCCCCAGAAGTCTGGGCCCCCCGGCACTCTTCATTCAGTCAACGGGTATTAAAAACCTGCTCTGCGGTCAGCACGTGTGGGGTCCTGAGTGCAGCGGGGACAGCTTGGTGCCTGCCCTTGACTGGCTCTCACACTCCAGCCATAAGGTGCTGGTTGCACAACAGGCAACACTAACTGATGATACAGAGTTAGAACAGTAGTCACCTCTTATTGGGGCACTGCTGGGAAGGGCATGAAGAGGCAGGCTTCTGGGGTGCTGGGAAGGTTTGCTGTCCTAAGCTGGGTGATGATTGTACAGTGGTATATAATGTAAGATGATTGCGTAGTGGCATGTAATGTAAGGCTTCGTGGCACTATGTGCGATATAAGTGAATGCAGACTGCACACTCTAAGCGTGAGAATGTTGTAAAGCAAGCAAGCAAATAAAGAGCACATCCCCAAATACGTAAATATAGTAAGTCAACTGCAATAGCCGAAGTGTGGAAGAGCAATGCCTGGGAAAATCCAGGGACTTGAGGAGCACGCACCGCGAGAGGCTTATCTGAGGAATTGATTTAGAAGCTAAGACTTGAAGGATAAGGGAGTGTTAGCCAGGTTAAGAAGGGGGTAAAGCGTCCCAGGTGGGAGGAACAGACTGTGCCAGGCCCAGAGGGAGAGAGCCTGTGTGCTGGGCAGTTCAGTGAACAGAGTGTAGAGTTTTGAAGGGATGAGAGATGAGCTTGCAGACCTTCAGCTTCTCTCACTGTTGTTTCAGAAGCCCCCAGTGGGTCTCACTGGCTTTCTCTGTTCTTACAAGCATTGAGACCAAAGCACTTCTCTGGTGCTGCCCTCCCTCTTTGCCACAGAATTAAGTTCACCCGTAGTAACTAGGAAGTCAAGGCCATGTCCGGGTGCCTTATCTGTCCTTCAGAGAACTGGATATCCCCCCCAAAGGGACAGCTCACCATTTCCAGATGTGCACCATGTTCTCACCGCCTTGCCTGGTTCACTGTGGCCTTCTCTGAAGTACCTTTCTCAACCTTCTGGCACAGCTGAAAAAGAGGCCATAACACCTGTTCCAATATTATCCCAGCCTCTCCCAATTGGAAATCTCTCTCCCTTTGAAGCTCCTTGTTCCCTTTGGCATCTCCCCCTGTAGCCTTGTAGGTCAGAGCTGTTACTCACAGTTCCCAAATCCATCCCTTGAACGGCTTGTAGATCGGATGGGGCCTGCTGGGGAAGGGTGGAAGGTTGCCATGGGGGCCGTAGCAGAGGCTGCCTGGGGAAGTGTTGAGACTCTGGTGCTTCCGAATTCCTGACACTAACTTTCAGAATTCAGGGAAAAGGCATAAAATTTCCTGGGAATTCCCAAAATCATATCTTTCATAACACTTGTATTTATGAGTTTTTAAATAAGAATGAGAGAGCATGGTAAACTGTGAAATTGTTTTGCTCATAAAACTTTCAGAGGTTTCCCTGTAAAAGAAAAAAAATACACTAGTGAATGCATGGTTTATTATTATTTTGGAAAAGTATATTGTTACAAGATTATATACTCTATTAACATGTAAAAATGATCTCTACCTCACGGAGGTATTTGATAGTAGAAAATGTTAAAGGAAGAGAACATTAACAAAATAAATGCCAAATAAAAGTCATTTAATGTTTTAAGGGTAATGCACATATTTAATATTAAAAAGTGACTCTTAATGTGACATTTAAAATCTTTATTTTTAAATTTCCAAATTTCCAGACACTAAAATTTACCCCTTTTGGTGTGTAGTTCCGAGTTTTGGCATCATAGTCTTTGAGCACCGCCATAGTCCAGATAAAGAACTCTGCCGTCACCCCCAAAGTGATGGCAGTCCCTTGTGCTGCTTCCTTCGTAGTCAGACTTCATCACTTCATTAGCCCCTGATCTATTCTCTGTTCTTATAGTTTTGCTTTTTCCAGAACGCCACACAAATGGAATCATGAATATGTAGCCTTTTGAGTCTTTCACTTAGCATAATGTATTGAAATACATGCATTGTTGCTGCATGTACCAGTAGTTTGTCCCTTTTTGTTATTGAATAAGTATTCTGTTGTAAGGATGCGCCGCAATTTGTTTATGCGCTCCTCAGTTGAAGCACGTTTAGGTTGTTTCTGGTTTTCAGCAGTTTGGATTCAACACTCCTATGCTGGTTGAACACAGGTTTTCATTTCACTTAGATAAATTCCTGGGAGTGGGATGGTGGGGCTATGCTAAGAATCTGTTTACCTGCCAAACCTTTTTCCAGAGTGTCTGTGCTGTCGCATCCCCCCAGCAGTGTGTGCGAGTTCCAGTTTCTCCATGATCCTGTGAGCACTCGGTATTGTCAGTTTTCGTTTTGTTTTGTTTTGGCCACTCTAAGAGGTGTGTAGTGGTGTCTTACTGTGGTTTCAGTTTGCTTTTCCCTGATGACTCGGGATGCTGAGCATCACTTTCACGTGTTTATGTCTCCTCTGTGTGTCGTCTTTGGTGAAGTGTCTGTTCAGATAGTCAGATCTTTTGCTGGCTTGTCTGTTTCTTAATTGGGATGTTTGTTTTCTTCTCTCTTTTATTTTTAACTTAGAAAAAATCCTCGTTCTAGGGTATGTCCGTTGATTTAAAGAGAGGTGAAGGGAGTGGGGCGGCGGTAGCAGGGGGGAGAGAGAGAGAGAGAAATCAATCGGTTGCCTCCCATACCTGCCACATTTTGGTGTCTGGGACGATGCTCCAACCAACTGAGCCACCTGGCCAGGGCTCTAATAATCTTGATCTTTGTTTCGTGACAAATATTCCAGATACAGAAAAGTTTATTTCTTTTTGTTTGACTTGACATCGGTTGAATAATTAAAACATGTGTCCAAAAGTATTTTCAAGATGAACATCGAGGTGTATATTGCTTTGTATAAGCTCATTTTCTCTCTTTTAGTGATGAAAGCACTTTGCTTGCCCCAATTTTGGTTTAGCTATTGCTTTTACTAATCTATACTGCTTTTACTAATTCAGATTTTAGATCAATTTCTGATTTTGTGTCCTAGAATTCCACAATACTCACATTTCTCCCCCATTTCTCCTATAGCAAATAGTCAAATGCTAGAAGGTTCCTGTGAATATTACTGGATAATATTTGAATAACCAACAAGCGTATCTCCTAAGAAAGTTAATAGCAGTATACAGAATCAGTTTAAGGACTTACTTGTTTCCAAACTTATTTCGTAGAATACTGCTTGTAGGATTTGTATATACTATGTATGTTGCCATATTAATACAAAGTTGCAGGAATGACTCACCATTAACAGCACACAGAGCCATGAACACACACACACACAGCATGACAGTGCTACAGGCAAGACTCGGTTAGATTGTGGCCACTCCTGTCCCGGTTCCCAGAAACGTCAGCTTCCACCTTCAACTCTGCGTGTTCCTATTCTTGCTTTGACTTGAAGTTGATTCCTTCAAACCAGTAACATCTCTAGGTTGACTGTTAAGCTTTAATTCTGACCAGAGGATTATAATACTTTTTCCCATTTTCCCAATTTGTTAACATTGAGATGTTTCTTAGAGTTTGGAATTCAGTAAAACATAAGTTTCTCAAGAAAAGTTGGGAAGAAAGTCTTGTATGGAAATACTAGTCAAGAGAGGCATAAGGCAGGGTTTGCCAAAAGCCAGGTGTTGAAGGGTAACCTGTAAGGTCACAGAGCGCCACGCAGTGTCTTGTCCATCACAGTGACCCTGGAACCTGGTTGGCACCTGGCCCATGGAGGGTGCCCATGAGAGTTGCTGGCTGAACAAATGGCTTTCCGACCACTGGCTGTTTGGAACCACCGTGTAAACAACTTGGGCTGACAAGGTGGTCCAGGTTGTAGGTGTGCGGAGGGTGAGCTTAGAGAACTGTGAGGCCCCTATTGTGCCAGCCTTGAACAACAAGCAGAGGAGCTTGGGTGGCTCTGCTCTGGACATGGGAGAGAATCAGACACAACACAGCTGAGTCTTGGTTGGCCCAGAGCCACGAGGCGAGCTGAGGGCAGGGCAGCTTTTTTTTCTATTTTTTTATTTAGGCAAAAGACCAGAGCTAAAAAAAAATGGAAAGAATACTGCTGTGAACTTCTGTATTTCCTTCACTAAGATTCACCAATTGCAAACACCAGGCCGTATTTTCTTGCCGCGGTGTCATAGACGGTCCTCACTCCGTTCGTGTGATTGCTTCCCCATGATTACATTTAGGTTAACATTTTTGGTGGGTGCCTCCTTTTACTTCACATCAGGAAGCATGTTGCTGCCAGCTGTCCCCAGTCAAGGCGATGCTAATTTTAATGACCTGGTTGAGTTGGTGCCTGTGAAGACTACTTTCATTTTAAGGCAGAGAATTTTGGGTTTTTGTCATTTCTTGGTTGGTTGGTTGGTTTTTGAAGGCAGAGAACTTTGGAAGGAGCTTTTCACTGACTTTTGGGATAGCTGACAGCCATTTTGGAAAAGACTACTTTTTCCGTTGTACCTGCTCCTGAGAAACATCTTGATGTTGTCCAGCAATTTTCAGCCCTTTTCATCTCATGGTACACATGAACCTAATTACTAGAATTCTGCAGCACACCAAAAGATATACTATGTTTTTTGCCAATCTGACAAAAAAAATAGGTATAATTTTGATTCATTCACACTGGATGGCTCTTGTTGTGGTAGCTGTTGTCATTTTTTATTTGACAGTCTAAGGGAAAAGAGGTCAGTGCCCCTGACTAAATAGTCAGGTACTGCATGTTTTAAACATTCTTGCAGCTCACCAGTTGAAAATCACTGGAGTAGTCAAAAAAGCCCTGAGATCCGGGAAATGGGATTTGGGGCCACACTCTGTGACATCTCTCCCCATGACTGTAGTTAAGTTACGTCATCTTCCTGGGCTGAGCCATTGTACATACAAGGAAATAGATACTCAGCAAGGTGAAGCAATTTGCCCAAGGCCACTCAGCTAGTAAGTAGCAAAGCTAGGACTCAAACCCAGTTAGTTCCCTTTGGGCCAAAATCCTGCCCTTGCTCTTATGCCAGTCTGCCTTCTCCAAGGGGCCTGGTCAGCATTATGGTGGCACCAAGCACTAGGTGCTGGTGCTCAAGACCCAGCAGAACACTAACCCTTGTAGGATCCGAGCTGAAAGTGAAGAGAGAGGTACTTCTCTTGCCCAGGATGCTCTCCTGCACGTGGCAAGCCATTGCCCAGGAAGGGCTGGCACCTCGGACAAGCTGGTAGGCAGGTTGTTGGGTGCTGCTTAGCCACCTTTGGAATAAATGCCTTGGTGTGGGGTGTTACAAAGGTGAGCTGCTGGTGCTGGTCCCCGCCCAGACAGGGAAGTACAGGCCTCGCCTACCTGGTGGTGGCCAGTGTTGATGTCAGTGCCCAAGATCCCCAGCTTGGCCGGTAAGTCCTGAGGGCAGTCCAGGTGGATGGAGAAGGTACAGCCTAAGCCTGCCTGGGCTTAGGGGAGGGTGGGAGAACAGAAGCATTAGTGGGGAAAGGTGTGCAGAGCCTTGCCAAGCAGGTCTCTGTGGGTGGGGAGACACTGCCTGCGTGCTCTTGCGCCCCAGGGTTTGGGTGGAGGTTCTTGAGGAGTCAGCCAAGAAGGAGGGCCATGGCGGCAACACTGAGGACTCCAGAACTACTCCTGCCGGCCCTCTGCTCTGGTGTCCCACCAGCCTGTCATCTTCCTGGTTAGCAGCTCTCCCCAAGGCAAGGAGCACCTGAGCATTGGTGAGTAGTATCTGCTCCTCATGCTCCCGTGGTGTTCTTCCCTGGAGCAGTTGTTTTGAGGAAACAGTGGTTCTGGCTCAGTCAGGAGGTTATGGTCTGTTAAGGCCATGTTGTCCTATTGCTGTGGGGCTGAGAGTCCAGGAGAGTCCCTGTTCCCAAGTTCCATCTGCTTCTCCCTGCACTGTTTATCCTCACAGGCCTCCAGGGAATGGGGCTGAAGTTGGGGCCAAAGGGCCAAAGGGGCCTGACAAGGAGCAGACCGCACAGTATGGGCCCTGAGGGGATTCTGGGGAGTTTTTCTACCTCCTACAGTGCATCTTAGAGGGGACCCCCCCACCTCACCCCTGTTACTGGCAGCCAGGTAGGCAGGAACAGAGGGGCCCCTGGAGAGAGAGGACCTCAGAGGGAAGGCAGTGTTTCCAGTAGGCTCCCTGTCATCACTGGTTGTCACACAGGGAACAGTGGCAGTGCTTTACCTTGACTCGTTTGTGGGAGCCCCATCTCCATCCTGCCAGAGGGGTCTGGACTCCAGGCTGAGAGCTGACATGACCCAACGTGTAAAGCCTTCTGCTTTCTGAACGAATTCACCAAGTCCTTGCTCAGTCCTGCCAGTCCTGGCATTTCTCTGCCACTCCCACACACTGCTCCTGACTGGCCCTGGGCCTGAGAAGTAAGGGGGCAGTTTTGGACCAGCTTTTGCTCCGAGACCTCTTGCAGGCTGTCACGTTCACATGAAACCCAGAAGCTGCTTGCCCTCAGAGCACATGAGAATTGGAAGGTGAGGAGGGCATGGGCCAATTTTCTGGCTCTCCAAGGTGCTTTGATGTTTAAAAAGTCTGTTCTGGACTCCCTGAGGTTGAATACCCTTGTATTATTTGCCCTTTCACTTCCTCACCTCTGGTTCTCCCTTCCTTCTTTGGGGGACTTCATGCTTTTCAAATATTTGTTAACTAAGCCTTTATCTGGGACCTCAGAGAGCAACCAGATAAGCGCACTTGGAAAGAAATGGGAGAACAGAAAGCAAAAAACTGAAAGTGTCTTTGAGGTCCCGTATCAGGTGAGCTTTTAGTTCCTGAGCCGATTTCACTCAGGTGAGAGCCAGAGCTTTCGTGAGAGGGAAGCCAGAAGTGTTTGTGGGAGACTCTTGGCTCTTCTCCTGAGCGTCGTGGTAGAAGGCGACTCCAGACAACTACAAACGCGTGACTCTCCCGCCAGCACTGCCTCCTTCACCCGCTCCCGTTCCAGACTCTGTTCCCTTCACAGTTGTTTATGCTGTTGGACAAGTGTGTGTTAGCTCTTTGTTGTCTTACACAAAGTGGGCGTGAGGCAGGCACAGGTACAGTTTGACCCCTTGCTCTGTGTCATGGCCATCCTGCCTGAGCACCACACTGGCGCCACCTGCTGCTCTTGGAGGCCAGCAGAGAAGTCCGTGGCATGGATGTGCCAGAATGTCGCATCCTGAGATCGACCTCTTCTTCAGCTTTTTCTGTTTCCTCTTGGTACTTTCTAAAATTATGTCTCGTGTGTATCATGCTTTCAAAACTGGTTTTTTTTTTTTTGCTTACTAAACACAGCACCTGTTCATTATAGAAAAATCAGATAAGCAATAAGGGAAGAAATAAAAATTACTCCTAAGAGATCTACATCATTAACATTTTGGTGTATGAATTATATAATACATATGTTTTTCACATTTACTCTCTCACCTGAGCCTTGCTGCCTTCCTTAGGGAAGGCCTGTGGATACTAATCTGTCTCAGAGACGGGAAAACTGAGCCACAGAGGTTGGAAGATTGCCCAGAGGTACACAGCCAAGTGATGACAGAGCTGCGAGTACCTGTCACATAGTCCAGCACTAATGTCTTGTCTGCTGTATCCCACTGTCTTCTCACCTGCAGGTCGAGAGGAGGGGTGCCCACAGTCTGGACTTCAGCAGGGCCTGGGCACCGGCTGTAATTTGTTGAGTGACCTTATCCAAGGGTTGATAAGCAAATGGCACCTACGTGACACTTTGGCCTCCTACTGACTTAGGAGAAAAGACAGGAGACCGCTTCCTAGATTTAAAGTATTGCCATTCCAGCACTTCAGCTTCATCTTGGTCTTGGGGGTTTTAGGAGCCACACATTAAGAGAGAGTGGTCGACAGGGAGAGGAGAGGCTGGGAAGCTGTCAAATGACAAATGTCACAGTAACTGAGAGGTTTCACCTGGAGGTGATGGCTTTGGGGAGGAAGGTGAATGCCGGCTGAGACTTGGTGACCAGACATCAGGCAGGAACAGACTAGGAATGGAAGTTAGTTGGAGGGAAGGGTCCACTCACCGTTAGAGGTTCAGGAATGGAGGCCGTCCAGTGGGGTGTCGAGAGTGCCCACCCTGAAGGCAGACTGGCCCCGGCTCTGCCACACCATGTACAAAGCGTCACAGGAGTCATTCCGTGTGTTTGGCTATGACCTGCTTCCCCAGCCTTCTCTGGACCCTGCCACCCTGGTCTTCCTGTGTCTCTACCCCCTCTTTGGGGCCTGGGTACGCCTGCATGTCCCCTTCCCAAAACACCCTACCTCTCAGTCTGTATGAAAAAATAATCTGTCCACTTCTTGATTTTATTTTCTTCTCTGAACTGTTTTCTCTAATGAGTATATTTTACTTTTAAGATCATTTCTGGACGACCCAGCTCTCCTTGGCCTTGGAGGACTGAGTCCTGGAGCAGAAGCCCTTTCCTGCTCCTTAGCCACGTACCTCTCGCCCCTGGGTAGTAGCAGGTGTTGGTCTTACCTTCCTCCATGACTGCCGGGTAAATACATTAAAGTCACCTGAGGATTTGCCACCACCTCCCCGCCCCCTCCCCTAAGAAAAGCCAAGTCCTGTAAGTGGGCCAGGCCTCCCCCATTGAGCCGCTTGTGGGATCTGCTCAGTGGGAGGGTTGGAGAGTCCAAGTGTGAGGGAAGCGCCCAGCACAACTTCCCCGTGGGGAAGATGCCACCGAGACAAATGAACTGCCTCCCTCAGGTCACCTGGCAGATCAGTAGAAGAGCCACTGTCTGGACTCCTGTGTGCCCTGCTCTGCATGGTGGCTGGTTTGCTGTAACCCTGATGAGCCCCACTTTGACTGGGGTGGTCTGGAGGGCCACTTGGTGCCCTGGAACACCAAAGCCCTAGGACAAGTGATCCCTATGGGGCTGTTTCAGGCTGGTCAGTGAGTGGAAATCTTTTTCCAATTATAAAAATTATTCATTTATTCAGCAAATATTTATTGAGCAATTACTGTCTGCTAGTCACTTCTCCAAAACCTGAGATCATTATGAATCCAGCATATGAAATTTTTGCTTCATGGTGTTTATATTCTTTTGCGGTGACACAGCAGTAAACAAATGAGTTTATTATTTTTTAAGATTTTATGTAATTAACATGGACATAACCAAGGGGGAGGGTGGGAGCAAGGGAGGGAGGTGGGATTGGCTGAGTGGGGGGGAGGGGTGGGGAGAAATGCAGACAACTGTAATTGAACAACAATAAAGTAATTAAGAAAAAATAACCCATAAAAAAGATTTTATTTAATTACTTACTTTTAAAGATTTTATTTATTTTTAGAGAGAGTGGGCGAGAGGGAGAAAGTGAGGGAGAGAAACATTTGTGTACAAGAGAAACATCGATTGGTCGCCTCTCAGATGCTCCCACCTGGGGGCCTGGCCTGCAACCCAGGCCTGTGCCCTGACCAGGAATTGATCTGGTCAGCTTTCAGTTTGCAGGCTGGCACTCAATCCACTGAGCCACACCATCCAGGGCTATTTATTTATTTTCAGAGAAAGGAGAAGGGTGGGAGAAAGAGAAAAATTGATCGGCTGCCTCTCCTACCTGGACCGGGGACTGAACCCGCAACCCCGGCATGTGCCCCGAATGGAATTGAACTGGTGACCTTTTGCTTTGCGGGACAATGCCCTGTCAACTGAGCCACACTGGTCAGGACAACAAAAGAGTTTAAAAAATACATGTATATATGTATATAGATATACTGTATTTTACCATGTATGATGTGCACTTTTTTGCCCAAATTTTTGAGGGAAAAATGAGGATGCTCATTATACATGGGTGTAAAGATCACATTCCATGGGTATAATAATCCCGTGTATAATGCTCACAAAAACGCGGGTGTGCATTATACATGGGAGCACATTAAACAGCAAAATACGGTATGTACATGCCTATATGCATCCATGTGTGCATTTACACACACACGTACATGCATGCATACTATTCTAAGTAGTGTTGAGAGCTACGGAGACAACTGAAACAGAAGGGAAATGGAAGCGCCCAAGGGTGGTCTGGGTGTGACTTTAAGTACTGTGGTCAGGTTGGATGTCACATTTGAGCAAAGTCCTGAGGAAGTGAGGCAGCCAACCATGTAAACAGATTCCTGGGAGAAGACATTTTCAGCTGGAGGGAAGGGCTGCAAAGGCCCTGAGGCAAATGTGCCTGCTGTGTACATCAGGCGGGGAGCAGCAGGTGGGGGCCATCCACCTTGCAGGCCAGTGTGAAGATGGGCAGGAAGCTTCTGGCAGGATTTGATCACAGGAGGGAAGAATCTGACTGTTGTGTGGAGGGTAGTGGGGAAAAGCCAGAAGCAGAGAAGCCAGTTAGGAGGCTGTCGCAATAATCCAGGCAAGAGGTGATGTTGGCTTGGACCAGGTTAATAGCAGTGGAGGTGATGACAAGTGATTAGATTGTGGGTGTTTACAAAAGGCAGAGAGCCAACAGGATTGGCTGACGGCAACATTTTGGCCTGACAAACTAGAAAGTTAGAGTTGCCATTTACCGAGATGGAAGAGATGTTGGGGAGAAGGTCAAGAGCTTGGTTTTGGATGTGTGAGATTTGTGATACTGTTGGGCATCCACGTGGCGATATCAGCGAAGCTGGGACTGGAAGAATAGTAAGTGTGGGAGTCGGAAGGCACTGAAAGCCGTGAACCAGCCTGAGATCGTGGTTCTTGTAAGTGTAAGACTGTAGAATAAAAGAGACCCTAAGAGACCGGGAAGAAAATAACTCGTTGGCACCAGCAAAACAGATTGATGAGAGCAGCCAGTGAGGCCAGGAAGCCCGGAGCCGAGGGGAGGAAGGTGTGAGGAGTAGCACTCAGCAGTGTGCGGGCGCCCTGCCAGCTCAGCGATGCAGGCAGTGCATGCTCAGCGCAGAAAGCGGGAGAAGCGCCGTGACATCAGAACAGTAAGCCGCCTGCTGCCCTCTTCATGCACAGGAACTTCCTTTCGTTCTTTCTCTGGTCATCCTTGTGGGGTTTACGCTATATGATTTAATTCTGCTGTTTTCCGCTTCCCAGGTTACTAAATATTCCAGGGAAGCATGAGTTTAATGGCTGGGTAATACTCTGATTTCTGAGGAGGCCCTCATTTATTAAACCATTTCTCTATTATTGGACTCTGAGTCACTTCTGTTATTTTTCATTATTATAAAACTTGATTTCATCATTATAAGTAACACTGCACTGAATGGCTCGGTACATTTCCCTCTCAGAGGGCCTGTTGTACAAGGTCAGAGGGCAGAGGGCATGAACACTTCAGGTGAAGCTTGAACTTAGGAGACACAGTTTCTCCTGAATAGACCTACTGACGCTGCTCAGCTGTAGGGTTCTTTTGTGTCTCCTCTGTCCTTGGGGAGGCTCAGGAGTCACTCAGCCTTGCTGACCCTGTTGTCTGCCTTCCCCTTCCACAACTGTGTGTCCTGTTTTTCCTGGACTGGTCAGAGTTTCATTCCCTGTCACTAGGCCTGTCCACCCCTCAGTGCACTACTTGTTTCCTTGCCACCAGCCTCTGTCCCCTCACCCAGTTTGTTCTTTGGGTCAGCAGGAGTCAGAGCTTCCCTCGGGAGGCCACTGTAGTGTTAAAATGAAATAATCCATTGTAGGTGCTTAACACATACTAATCTTGTCTTCCTTCCTCTTGTTGCCTGACGGGTCTGGCCCTGAGCTGGTCTGCCTAGGGCCAGTGTAGCATGTGGGTGCTTGACTTTGTGTAGGAAAGGTTTCACAACACGAGTCCAGGTGACTATCAAAGCTGGGGACAGTGAAACAAGGGAGGGCTTAGCATAGAAGCAACAGGAAAGCCTAGGCTGGGCTGCCTTAGCTCACTGGGAAGTCAGAAAAAAGGGGGCCTTGGGGACAGGTTCAGGGGATTATCCTGGGACAAGCTGCCAGTAGCCAATCGCTTTAGAGTGTCGGAGAAGAAGGAAGGAAGAACGGAAAGGGAATGGCACCAGCTGCTGCCCAGAGGGAGAGCAGGGGCTGGATCCTTTGTCTTGAGGTTTTCTCTCTCTCCTGAAGGCAGGAATCTTAGGGGAGGTCTCAGGGGAAGGTTTCAGACGTTCTCCAGGTGTGCTCTCTCAGGCCATGGTCTCCACTGACTGGTCAGGGCCAGGGCAGGGGGTCTTTAGTCATTGAATTGGTTCTGGCTTCCCCACCTGGTTTTGTTGCTTTTCTGGGACTGGAGCTGAAACACAACCAAGGCCTAGATGTTGTCTCCAGGGAGGAAAGGCCCGGGGAGGAGAGGTTACCCTGGGAGTGAGGTCCTTGTTTTTCTCAGTTTTGCCCCCTGCCCTCTGCATCTGGCTGTCAATTGCTCAGGCCTTTGTGTTCACCTGTCTCTGTTTCCCTGTTCCACTTGCCAAGGAATTTTCCTAGCTTCTTACTATCCTGTCTCACTCTCACAGGGTCAATTAAATGACATTATTATGTAAAGGTGCTTCATGAACTTTTAGGGGCTGGTTGATGCTGGTTTAGTTGTTTAAAAAGAAAAGGGTACCCTGACCAGTGTGGCTCAGTTGTTTGGACATTGTCCCAGAAAGCAAAAGGTCGCAGGTTCTATTCCTGGTCAAGGCACATGCGTAGGTTGTGGGTTTGAGCCTTGGTCAGGGTGCTTGCAAGAGGCAGCCTATTGACGTTTCTCTCTCACATCAATGTTTCTCTCCCTCTCTTTCTCCCTTCCTTCCCCTCTCTCTAAAAAATAAATGAAATAAAAAATAAATACTTTTAACAAATAAAAAACAAAAAGATGTGAGCGGCGGTGTCTGGCCCATACCCTATAACCACATAGCTCCTAGAGCGGGGCCACTGAGCCACACAGAGGCTGGTGTGCTGGTCTGAGAGCTGTGTGTCAGAGGTTTGAGGGGCTGGGGTGAAGTTGTGAGGCCTAGGAATGTGGTGGATAAGTCACTTGGCCTCCTGCCAACCAGTGCCAGATGCCACTTCTGCTTCCAGATATGTGTGTGTCGTAGCTGGAAATCACTAAGACCAGAACAGCACTGGGAGGCTAGAGCCAGGGGAGATCATCGGCAGGAAGGGACATGCACGGAGCTCCTCTAAGCTGTCCTGACGCTTTGCTCAGTGAGGGCGCAGGAGAAACACTCAGCTCTGCATAGAGCCCTCATGCCTCAGCTCCTTAGCCTGGGTCTCCCCAGGAATTGATTGAACAAGCAGGTTTTCAGGGGTCTGGGGGTGGCCTTTCCCTCCCACCTATGCCCTGGTGGGCTTTGCTGTAACCCTGGCTCTCCAAGTCCAGCTGAAATCATCTCCAGTCTGTCCCCCACAGCAGCCAGAGGAATTCTTTTTTAACTGCAGCTCTGGTCCTGCCCATCCTCTCCATAACTCTCCTAGGCTCTCTGCTGCTTTTTGGGTAAACCCACATCCTTAACCTGCCCTTTGAGGCCCCGAGTGATCGCTAGCCTCAGCTAGACCAGCCTCCCTGCCTTCCCAGCACTCCAGCCACACAGCCCTCTTTCCACCCCTCAGAGGGCCTGTGCCATCCTCCCCTGAGGGGCCTTTTCACATATCTGTTCCCCTGTCGCCTTGTAACCCTGCTCACCTTCCTCTGAGTCAAAGGCCACCCCCTCAGGAACACCTGCCCTGAGTTACGCACCCTGCACTAGCCTGCTCTGAGTGTGCCCCACTGTGCTTGGCATTTGTCCTTCGCCGCCTGGTCATCCTTCCCACTTATGTGGTTGTGTTGGTTTCTTGACTCATGTAGCCTGGCACGTGTGGCAGGTGCTTAACAAATATTTGGGGAATGAGTGAGTGAAAGCAGCTGGCAGCAGCTGGCAGGGACCAGAAGAAGAGTAGAGGGGCATCGATGGCATCAGCAGCCACAGTGCCTGAGGTCCTGGGATGAGAAGACCTCTAGAAGGGCTCCTGCCACAGCCCCCTGGTTTTGGCGCAGCTGCCTTACCTCACAGCCCTCTCTGAGCACTGGGGGGCCCTCAGCTCCCTGAAAGCTTCCAGAAAGAGATTTCGGTCTTTTCTGAAACCTGGGCAGGCCTCTCCTTTACCTCCTCGGTATCTCTCAGCATGCTATTCAGTCTGCTTTGTTCAAAACAGGTTTTGAAACATTTCTTCCTTTTCCCTCAATGACGAAAGTATCTCACCATTGTAAAGGATTTGGAGAACACAAAAAAGGCAATTAAGAAAATAAGAATCACCTATGATGGCGATGCTCAGAAAAAACCACCGTTCACGTTTTGCGCCATGTCTTTCCACTTTCTTGTACATGTTTTGATCTTGTTGAGTTTCTGTTGCTTGTGAAAACTGTAGATCTTTAGTGTCTCCTGTCTTCACTGGCTGCAACCAGAGGCAGCTGAGACTGAAGAGTTGCTGGCTGGAGTCCCTGCCCTGCTAGGCAGCCGCTTGCTCTGGGCCCCTTGTTGATCCCTGGTGAGGATCTTGCTTTCCAATCCGATCTCTTCTCCAGGCACATTCTCAGTAGCTCCCGAAGGCCAGCATTTCCTTTTATTTTAGTTTAGCTCCACTCCATGGGCCTTAGGGGCTTATTCTTGGTGGAATTGGAAGGATTGTAGAATGTGAAGGTCATGGGTGGCCTCCCGGCTGCCTTTTCCCAGGTTCTGGCGCTCTGGACAAAACTATCCCCGGGCCACTTCTCAGGGGTGAACTGCTGGGCTGAATCAATTCCAGCAAGAAGACCACACAGGCCTCTGTGAAGCCTGAGAGGGGTGTGACCTGGATTGGCAGGTGGGAGCAGAGAGCACCATGGAGCAGCTTGTCTGGGAAACCAGGGCACTGGGTCATTACCCAGATAAATGATTGATTGGAAAGCTTGAGAGAGAATTAACCGGGCCCATTCTCTTGTGACCTCCATAACTGCCTATCCTGAGAACACTTGCCAGAGACGTGGGGCAACCTCTGCCCTGTGTCTGGAGGCGGCGGATCCTCATCTCCCTGGGGTGGAGGAGGGTTGTGGAAAGGAAGTGGCAGCAGCTGGGTCAGCTGTGGGGGAGGGGCGGGGCAGAAGGGACGGAGAAGTGGGGGAGGGTTTGGACTAGTCTCTGAACAGCGAAGCCTGGGCCGGAGTCGGGAGCTCCCTGTCAGTTCTGTGTTCCCACAGTTGGTTATAAGGCAGGGAACTGGGAGATCTGCCTAGGTCCCTAGAACGCCAGTGGGCCGCACAGTCCTGGGCCTGAAATACCACTTGTTCCATGTAGTCCCTAGAACGAGCCAACAGCGATGGTAGTAGCAGCAGCCACAGTCCCTCTTGTTGGACAGTTACTGTATACCCGCTCTGCTACGCAGTTGCTTGTGGCTTTTTAATCCTTACGACCGCTGCTCAGGTTAGGTGGTGGTGACCCAATTTGAGGGCTGAGGAACTCTGAGGGGTTGGTGTCTTGTAATCACAGAGAGGGAGGGGCAGAGGCAGGGCTTGAACCCAGGCCTCACACAGAAGTCAGGGGAATTAACCTCTGCGGAGTACTGCACCTCAAGGGCAGTAATACATGAGAATCGATACAGTGGCAGATCCTACAACTAGTAAGTGTGACTGGTTAATATTTTTTGTCTGTTTGTTCATTCAACAAGTGTATGTTGGGCACCCACTGAACGCCAGGCACTCACTGTGCCAGGTGCTGGGAACCTGCCTCGGCAAGATAGAAGCACTGCCTGTGACCGATGGCAGGGTGAGGCCAGAGCGGCTGCACGTTGCGGTTTGCTACAGTAATTGCGGGGCTGGAGGGCCTGGGTCAGGGTTGCTGCAGGGAGGAACAGGATGGAACTGGTCAAGGAGAGCTTCCTAACAGAGGGGCTGTGGGTGGGTCCTGAAGGCGTAAGCCTTGGCTAGTAGAGGGAGCAGCATTCCTGGCCGAGGCCAGTCCAAGCCTCCGTGTTCAGGGAGTGATGTAGGAACACGGGCGAGTGGGATGGGGCTGGAGAAGGAGCCAGGGACCCCAGCCCATGGCTGTCTTTAGCACCTGGTGGTTATCTCCTGGCAGGGAGTGTCCAGAAGGGCTTTGACCAGGGTGTTCCCAGCAGAAACAGTTAGCAACTGGCAGCGAGGCAGAGATTTCCGGGGTGGTGGATCCAGACTTCTGGGGGCCCAGCTGGGCAGCCAGCTTCTGGCCAGTCTTACCCTGCACCACGTGCGAAGTACGCAGCACAGTGAATAGGACTTGAGCCAAGCTGCCTGGGCTCAAATCCTGCTCCTTCGGTTAATATGTGACCTGGAGCCAGTTGCTTTCCCTCTGTTGCGCAGTTCCCTCCTCAGTTAACTGGGGATATGAATAGTACCTGACTCTTAGGGGTGTCGTGAGGATGAGATGTGTTCGTATACGTAGAGCCTGGTGTGTGGGAAGCCCTGGAGAATGGAGGCCACTACCATTGTGATGGGGGTGGTGAGCCCAAGGCTCTGCAGCTGTAACCGAGCTTGGGCTCTGGTGCAGGGCGAGGCCTCTCAGGCTGTGCAACATGGTGGGTGGGGCCCTGGCACATGGATTGACCCCACTCAGTATACAACCTGCCAGTGGGGGGCACCAGGAATGCTCCATTTTCTGAGGATGACTAGATTTAGCGGGAAGGATTAAGACTCCGGGTGACTTTGTTGCTCAGGCCCTAGACCAGGCGTTTCTAGAGCTCCAGGTCATTTGGATTAAGCTCCTAATTCGCTCTGCCCATGAAATTTACCTGCCCGATGGGAAATAAATGGAGTTATGCCCCTCCCCCACCTTAGCTCCCAAAAGGCCTGAGTTTCCTCTTGGGGCCACACGTGGACTGCAGGCTGTGTGTGTGTGTGTGTGTGTGTGTGTGTGCGCGCGCGCGCGCGCACGCGCGCACACACACACACAGTATGGGAGCAGTCCTGGCGTTTGCTTGTAAGAAATTCTTTGGTGCAGGGGGTAGGGGAGGGTGGGTAGAGGTAGAAGAGGGTATAAGGGGGATAAATGGTCATGTAAAAAAATAAAATAAAAAGAAATGAAAGAAATAGGATAGAAGATATTTAAGCAGGTTGCTGGAGGAAGGGTAAGAAATGCTTTGTGAAGCTGTGTTTCATGGTGCGGGTGTGCATATGTGCACCTGGGTGTGTCTTATCTTGTGATATACAGTGTATTTCTTACTGATGTTATAATACGAAGAAAGAAAGAAAAATTATTTTGCTAAATTATTCCACTCTTTGTCCAAGGAGCAGCAGAGCAGGCCCTCCTCATTCTGGCTGCAGGACCGTTGTCCTGTCTGAGAACAGCCCCGGCCCCTTAAGTGGGGTGAAGCTGTGACATGATCAGAGAGTTTCGGGCCCTGGCACAGTACTGGAGGTGGGGGGCAGCGGTGGAAACCAGGGCTTCTCAGCCACGTGGAAGTTAGACCTCGTGCCAGGGTGTGCTATTCTCAGTGCCAGGCCTGAAGAGAGGGAGAGGGGAGTAGGGTTCATTGTAAGGACGATGGTGGGTGGGAAAATCCAGCCTGTGGGCCTGGACCCAGTGGTGGTGGGTGGGGGTGAGAGGCTGTCAAAGTAGCTCCTGGCCAGACAAGCCTTGGCACTGGGTGGATGGGCAGACCTCAGCTGCAGATGGAACAGTCAGGGCTATGAAAATGGGTGGCTTCTGGGAAAACGCAGGGATGGGTGCAGCACAGAGGTTACATCTAAATATGAAACAGCCCAAGGGGTGTGTGTATGTGTTTTGGAACAACCTGGCTGTAGCTGTCCCCCCGCTTCATCTGTGTCCTCAAGAGGTCACAGCCAGAGGAGACAACTCCAGGCTGGGGAGGAACACCTGCCTGGAATCCCACACTCTCGCCAGAGCCCAGAACCACGTCTGATCCCAAGAGGCAACTTTGTGCACCCCCAGAAACGGAAAACAGCAGCCCTGGTCATGGGGAAATAACCGACCAGCTGGTGTGGAAGCGGAAGCTGAGGCTCAGGGGTGTCAGGGGCGCCACAGCTCCCCGAAGCCTAGCCAGGCGCCATCTCCACCGTGTCTGAAACCCATGGTTGTCTACTGCATCCTCTGGCCCGTTGCAGAGACACCCTGTCAGGCTCCGCAGGCCTGCACGCTGTCACTGTTCTCATCTGCCAGCGGAGCTCACAAGGCTCACCTCCTGGGGGGAGGGTTGAGCAGAGCCTCTGTCATTGCCTGGCAGGTGCCTGGTGTGCGGTGGAGACCAGCTCCTCCAGGGTTCAGTCCTGACAAGGAACTCGGTCCCGTCTCCCAGGGTCACTCAGAGGGTCTGCGGGAATGTGTAGCATTGTTGTTTTTTCTCCTCTGTTTCCACCTGCTAGGGGGACCCCCAGATCTTCATGTCCCCTCTCCCTTGCTCTCGTCGCCACAGCCTGGTGTGCGTTTCTCCCAGTGTCCACCGACACCCAGGCCGCACAGACCCCGAACAGTGCGTTCTGTCTCATCAGTCTCGTCCCACTTACCGCCACGGCCAACGCCGCCACTGTGCTCGTGGCTCCCGGCCATCGTGCTGTCCGGCCCTGTGTCACCGTGCTGCTCGTCCTGTTGCTGCTGCTCCTCAGAAACCTCCTGTGACCTGTCAGCCACAGGGCTGGTTGAGGGCGTCCCTTCCCTTACCTACCCCTGACGCCTCCACCTCCAGACATTTCCATTCCGTGGAACCTGAAGAATCACTGCCTCTGGGCCTTGTTATTCGGATAGCAGCTAATTTATTTCGATAGTTTAATTCCTGACACAACAGCCACAAACTGCTCTTGGTGATCACCAAGGTCCTTTTCCAGTGCTGTCACCAACCCCCTCCCCACAGCCCCACCCTTCTCTTCGGCTAAGTGACCTCGTACCCTGTTTCACTTAGGGGGGTGTTCGGCCACGTGCGCTGGAAGCCTGGCAAACGGTGCCTTGGAGAACAGGCGTTCCGTTTCTCCCGCCTGACGGGCAGTGTGGAGGTGGGCTTCCCAGGGCCAGCTCCGCAGCGCCATGGTGGCCGGACTCCTGACCTCATCCAGCCTCCCCCAGCGCTAACATCTTATGTAAACGTCGTGTGCCCCTCCCAAAACTAAGAAGTGGACACCGGACAATACCATTAACTCAGCTAAGCAGGGCTTGTTTGGAACTTACCAGTTTTTCCACCACCATCCTCTTTCTGTTCCAGGATCCAACCCACCATCCTACATTGCATTTAGAGGTTATGTCTCCACAGTTCCCTGTCTGGGAGACTCTTCTCAGTCAGAAAGCATGAGTTCTGTGTGACTTTTCCTACGTTTTCCCATTCTACTATAATAATTTGGAAATTATACATTCTATTTATGGTATCTTGGTGCCTCTGAAATTTTTCCATGTATATTTGACTTCATTACCAGTCCATAATGTCATTGTTCTTCTTTGTGGCTGCATAGAATTCCATGTTTCCATATCACGATTTATTTAATGAGTCCCTTATTAATGGGCCTTTAGGTGGTTCCCCACCTCTTACGTGTCAAATAGTACTGTAATAAGTACTAATACATTGTGTTGTTTTGCTCAAGTGTAAGTGTAGCTTAGGCTCCAACCTAGAAGGGGTGTTTCTGGGTCAAAGGGAATGTGTGCCTGTATTTGGATAGATGCGGCCGGAGCAGCCTCTTCAGAGGCTGTGCCAGTTTACCTTTCACCAGGGACGTGAGACTGTGTCCCGCCCACGTGCTTAGCAGCAACTGTTAGCCTTTGTTTTAATCTGATCGGAAAAGTGCACTTCAGTGTCGTTTTAGTTTGCATTTCTCTTTTATGAATGATGTTGAGTATCTTTTCATATGTTTACACTTTTCCTGTTTACATTTTTTATGCCTTTGGCCCGTTTCACTATTCAGTTGCTAGTCTCCTGCTCATTAGTTTGTAGGAACTCTTTAGAGAAACTAGCCCTTTGTCCGATGAGGGCTGCATGCAGTTTTCTCTATTTGTTGTCTGCCCCTTTCCTCTGGTGGTTTTTCACCATGCAGAAAGTTTACATTTTTTGTAATCGAATGTATTAATTTTTACCCATAATCTTTTAACTCATAAAGTTTCATTGGTTTAGTGTCGTTCTTAGCTCTTCCCCATCTCAAGACTGTTTGCACAGTTTGTGCACGTTTGTTTTTACTTTAAAATCTTTGATTTGTGTGGTTCTCGTCTTGGCGTAAGGTGCGAGGCAGGGAACCAGCCCGATTTCTCCAGACGGCTGCTCAGCTCTCCCAGTGCACACCGTTTATTGAGGATTCTGCCCTCCCTTGGGTTTGAGGCGCTGTGTTTACAACGTATTAAAGTTCTGTGTGTGTTTGCATCTACTTAAGGGCTTTTGTATTCTCTTTCATTGATTGTTCATGTGCCAGTGCCACCCTGTCTCGCTTATTGTAGCTTTCCTGAAATTATTTTTATTCCTTCTAGCTAATTCCCTGTCATGTTTGCCAAAGTGGCTCCTCCCAGCCCTTCGCCTTCTTCAAGTCCCATCTTTTCCTCTCAGACTGAGACCTTTGCACATGAACTTTACCCACCCCTCACACACTACTCTGATGTTTTTGAATTTTCCTCATCCTGCCCCTTTGAATTATTCCCCTCCCATCAATCATCCAGCCCTGGCTTCCCCTTCTTCATTCTTCCTGATTGTCTTTCTCTGCAGACCTCTCCTCTGTCCACAGCTTCTTTTGAGTTCTGTCTACTCTAAAAAACCTCCTCCTGGCTTTGCTACTTTCTCAGTCTAGTGTGCTCTCATACATTCTTTCCCTGGTGTGGTCACCAAACATTAGTCTCCATTCACTGTCCCAGCTTCCTTGCTACCACTGACTCTTCAGAGCCCAGGTTTCCCTCACAACCACTTGGCAGAAACTTATGAATATACCCTCAGGTGTGGATTTTTTTAAGAGATTTTATTTATGTATTTGTTTTTAGAGAGAGGGCGAGAAACATCTATCAGTTGCCTCTCCTAAGGGCCCTAGGCGGGGACTGAACCTACAACTCAGGCATGTGCCCTGACTGGGAATCGAACTAGCGACCTTTTGCTTTGCAGGACAATGCCCAACCACCTGAGCCACGCCAGTCAGAGTATCTGCTGAAACTTGTTTTACAAGGTCATTGATGACCTCACAGTCACTGAATCCAGTGGTATCAGTTTATCACCCTTAAAACTGCAGCATTTGAGTAGTGGACCCCTTCCCCCGAAAGACCACCCTTCCCATGGCTCTGAGACACTAAGCTGTCCTGAGTCTCTCCTGCCTCCGCCCACTGTCCCATTGTCTGCACTGGTGCCTCTTCCTCTGCCTCCTTTGGTGAACTGAACCCCTTCCTGTGTCTGTTGTATCAACAAGGATGCCCCCAAACCTACAGATTTCCGGCTCCCCAGCTCTTAGACTCTAGGGCTGAGTCTCCAAACTGCCTTCAAGAGATTGTCTGAGAGGAGAGGGTACAGTGTCTGTCTAAGCGGTGAAGGGGAGGTCCTGATGGAGAGGAAGGGTTACAGCCACCAGGGGGTTAAAATAAAAATGCCAGTGTCCACGCTGCTCCCAAACCAATTAAATGAAGATTTGGGGGGATAGGCCCAGATACCCGTATTTATAAAAACTCCCCAGGATTCCAGTGTAGCCACATTTGCAAGCCTAGGGCAGGGTGAGACAGAGGGAGGAATACAGGTGACTCCTGCCTTTTGGCTTTGATAAGCAGGTGGATGGGCATGTGGGTCACTAGAGTAGGGATTACAGAGGAAGGGTTTGGGGGAGGATGGTGGATCCTGTTGGGATAGGTTGGATTTGAGCTGCCTGGGAACATCCAAGATAAGGAGTTCCACAGATGCTTGAATCTCCGTAAAGCAGGTATTTTTTGCTCCTAATCCTTCCAGGCCTGGACTGATGTGGGGCAGAGTTCAATTTCACTCCCAGGGCCAAAGCATTGAAGCGCATGCCTGGGTACAACCCATCTTCCCTGGGTACAGCCATCTCACCAGATCCTCTCTCCTACTGCAACCCACTCCCCAGCCAAGAGGACCCCCCACCGTTCCTCACTGTGCTGCCTCTGCGTCTTTTCTCAAGCTGTACCCCCAAGAGAAGTTCCATGCCATTGCCCTGATCAAGACCCTCTCCACTCTCGGGGCATCTCCTCCTGCTCCCTGCCGGGAAGCACCTCAGGATCTTATCACCTCTGACTGTGGCATCTGTGGGCAATATCTTAGTTGTTGAGGGTGGAAACCGTCTCCTCCTGGGTGATTGTAGACATGGGGTCACCATCTAGTAGCCCACCTTTGGGAAGATTCCAGGACAGAGTATGTTTCCCCTTTTGCCTGATGGCTCTGCCACTGAGTGTCTAGTTGCAGATCTGCTGTCAGTCGTGACTGAGCCCAGGGGGGGCTCATGTCTTTCATTCATACCTGAACACTCCCTTTCACAAAGGGTGGCTTCGGAGAGCAGTGATTCTTGGGCGTGAGTCCTGGTGGGGACAGGACAGGGGGTTGGGAGGTGTGATGCCTGCCAGGATCTCCAGGGGAACTGGAGCGTTTGAGAGCCTCTGGAGTCATTCTCATGTGTCTCCTGAAGACTCAGGAGCTCAAAGAGCAAAATGCCCCAGAGGAGGCAGGGAAAGGTGGCACCGGGGGTATCAGCCCTAGTTGGTTGATGGAGAGTGCTCTGATCCCACAGACCTGCCGCAAGAGCACAGTGGGCGGAGGGACTTTTATGAAAGGAGAGGAGACCACGGGATAGCACTGCAGGGTGAGGCAACAGAACGGGAACTCCCGTACGGGCCCCCCAGATGGTAGCCCTTAATTCTGGCCCACGCCCACCACCCTCTCATCCTCTTCCCGTCTTCCCCTTTGGCCAGGCTGACAGGAACTGCCCTATAGAGGTCCATCTGCGTACAGACCCAGATGATGCCAGAGCTATGACCTGGCCTGCAGGCGTGGCGCCGAGGGGAAATCAACCATGGAGCAGCCGCCGGAGGAAGCCCCTGAGGTCCGGGAAGAGGAGGAGAAAGAAGAAGTGGCAGAGACACAGGGAGCCCCAGAGCTCAATGGAGGACCAGAGCACTCACTTCCTTCCGGCAGTCGTACAGGTAAGGAGGGGACACGGCACAGGGGGGCATGGCCAGGTAGAACAGGGAAGCTGGCCTGCACACGGCCTCGTGGGAGTGCAGAGCAGTGGAGTGGTTAAGGACTGGAGCCAGGCAGCCTGGGTTCACACCCCGGCTGTGCTGCTCATCGGCGGCAGTGCCTCGGGCAAGCCGCCCTCTTCTTTCTGTAAAACAGGCAGGGGTCACAGGGGATGTGATGGGTCTATACGTGGGCTTTTGAGAGAACGAACTGAATTAGCATGTGTCACGCATGTTGTCGTCATCACTCCACTACTGCCACAAGGGATCTGGGGCCCAGCTGCATTAACAATGTGCTAGAAAGGTCACCGTGCCTGTGATTGTCATGATCCCTCAAAACATACAGCTCAGCTGATCTGCTGCTGACTACACACCTGACCGACCCGCGCTGTGATTAGGCATAAGCGCTGAGCGGTCAGTGCGAACAACTGTGCGGCCAGTTTTTAGCTTCTCTTGTCTCACTTGTTGGTCCCCTTTATCCGTCCACTGTCAGCCGCATTGTAGACGTTTACCTCTGGTACCTTGTGCCGTCTGTCATCATCCTCATCATCATCATTATGAGGTTGTGTCCACCTGCAGGGGCACCCAGATCCACCTCTCTCAGCCCTCAGCTTTCCCAGCTCCCTGCCCCATCTTCCCAGCTGCTCTTCTCTCCCTCTACTTGAGTGCGTCGCATCCAGCTGGTCCTTGTTCCCTCCCTCAGGGGACCTCAGGGTCAGGATATACTGCCAGGAGGGGATGCCCTGAGCTGGCTGCTGGTGTCAGCCGATGGAGACCCTGGCCGCAGGTGCTGAGTCCAGGCAGAGGAGTAACTGTGTCTCATCAGGATGGGCCTGCGTGGGGAGAAGGAGGTAGACGGCGTGGGAGTTAAGTCGGGAAGCGGGACACTGTTGACGTGGCACAGGCTCCTTTCTGGGCCGGCACCTAAGAGAGCCCCAAATCCTTGAGCCATGCTGCTTTGAACCTGCAAAGCAGGTCCTGGGGTTTTGCAGAGTTTCTTCCTCTACAGGGCACACGGTGGGATAGACTGAGGGGAGAGCCGTCACTTGGGCCCTCTGACCCAACCCAGATACCCCGGAGTGACCAAAGTAAGCTTATGTGATTTTAGGGCCCAAGAGAAGCTATTCCCCATCCCCTAAGGCACAGGTGGCAAACATAAGGCCCGCGGGCCGAATCCGGCCCTCCACCTTGTTTTATCTGCCCGGCACCTTGTTTCTACCCGGCGGCAGTGCCGAACTGTCACTTAACTGTTAAGGAGTAGTTACATTTACACAGTCCTAAAGTTACATTCGGCCCTTTGAAGGCAACCGTGAGGCCGATGTGGCCCCCGGGGAAAATGAGTTTGATCCCCCCGGCCCTAGGGCAACTCCCCCACCTTGTTGGCTGCTGGCTGGGATGGCTTTGGAGACCCAGCCAGGAGAGACCGGTCACTCATCAATAATGATGTGCTGTGCTGAGCTTGACACAGGTGAAGAGGGTCAGGACCCAGAGGGAAGACCCCGGGGGCTAAGAATGAGCAAGTGATATGACTGAGGACAGCAAGAGACAGTGAAAGGAAGAGAGGGCCTGGGTTTGTGGCCTCACTGCCTGCCCTGGCCCACCCTGTCCCCACATCTGGGGTTTCCTACGGGCCCTGTGGGGACCACCTCCCCAGGTGATGCTGCTGTTCACATGCAGACCAGAGTGTGGCGCCTAGGTGCACGGGCAGGGCGAGGTGGGCACAGTGTTGACATCCAGGGAGCTTTACTGATGGGGCTTAGGGCACGCGGGGAGACGTCTGGGTAAGAATTTGCCCGGCTACCCATGTTTGATAGATTCCATTCATCAATAAATCAGTGAAGTGGGGGTGGAAAAACTTCCTTGTCCAGTAGTTTAAAAAGGAGGGTTAACATAATCACTACATGTTAAAGCCACAGTACATAAAAACTCCCCACAAAGTCTACGAGACAAACCACCTGGCGGAAAGATAGAAGCAGGCAATTCTTGGTAGGACAAATGCAAACACAACACGTTTTTCAGTCCACTCCTCAATCAAAGAAAATATCCCCAGATGAGGTTGGCAGGGAGGGCGGTGTTGGCCAGAGAGTGAGGACGCGGCCTCCAGCGGCTGTGGGGAGCGGGCAGCGTGGCGGCAGCCAGCACTTCCAGTGTGCTTTCCTTTGGCCCTGCAGTCTTCGAGGAGCGTGCCTCTCTAAACGCTCGCTCGCTGTGCAGAGAGACGTCCGCACGTGTTGCCTGCAGCACTGTTCGAAAATCAAAAAACTGGAAAGCGCCCGTCTGTTAGGAGCTGGGTGTGTAACCTGTGGTAGAGCCGTACTGTGGAATGCTCCAGTCATTAAGAAGGGGAGGTGGGTCTGTGTGTGCTGACAGGGAAGTACGTACCTGGCAGATTTGGATCCCGTTGTTTACAACCCTCTGTGCCTGAGAAGGTACTGGGAGAGTGTACACAGAGGCCAAGTGTGGCTGACTCAGGGGGGTCGTGGGTGGAGAGGGTCTGTCATAAGATGCTGTACACCCTTATGTATTTTTCCCAACAAGCCTGGAATACTCCCATACTTTAAAAAGCAATTACATTGCTTTTATTTAAAAGGTTAAAAATAAAAAAGCTCAGCAGGTGAGGGGCGCTGAAGACAGCACCTCCTCCTGTCTGTGTTGGGGATCACACACACCAGGGCAGGAGTCCCTGGCCGGCCATGTGAGCTGCAGCCCTCACCATGCCACAGTCTCTTCACTTCAAAGGCTGCGTCCCGTCCACCTCACAGGTCAGCCAGGTGAAGAAGTCAATGGTGCTGTCTGACACAGCACAGGTCTGAGCACCTGTTGGTTCCCTGCCTCACCCCATTAATCTATGACTTTAACCTCTGGAGTCCCCTCAGAGACCTGTGAGGATGGATGCAGCTCGAGCCTGAAACAGCAGGAAGGCTGCACAGTTTGCTGCCCTTGACGCTCCAGAGCCTCTGCACTGATGAGCATCTCTGTACCCAGCTCCACAGCTGCCGGACCCCTCCTCCCTCCACTGGGAGGCAGGCAGGACAGGCCTCATCGTTAGCACTCAGCATCAAGGAAACTCACATGGCCAGGGTCCCCCAACCAGATAGGGGGAGAAGGGGCAGGGGCAGCTGGAGCTGGTGCTCATAACCCGCTTCTGTCTTCATCCCCTCCTGCTCCAGTGATGAATGTCCCAGTCACACTGACAAAGAGGCCAGGAGCCTGAGTGTGGGGCTCAGAAGACAAAGTGTCCTTCCTCTTGGCCTTGGCAGCTCCTCTCACTCAGCAAATGCTTGGTGGGTATCCAGGCAGCCATTCAGTGGAGGACCAGGCTGGGTAGCTGCCCCGAGGAGCCCGCAGTCCAGGCAAACAGGACAACCGAAGTAAGGAGACTGCTGGCTAACCCAGCCCCAGAGTCCCGCAGAATTGGCCGTGACTTCAGAAGCTGTTTGCCTGTGGGGTTCTGCCTCCTGGCTCCCATCACAGCTCTGACAACAGCTTACCTCTAGCGATGGAGACAGATAGGCCGGAGCACTCCCAGCCACACACAGTGACAGCAGGGTCAACAGTGTGCTTGCTGAACTTGTAGTCAGAGATCCTTCACTGTCAGGGTGGAGGGGGCTAGTGTTTATGCTGAGTCCAAACAATGAATAAGGGCATGGTGTCATCCTCAGCAGCGACGTGCCTTGTTTGTCATAGCCACAAATCCTTGATCAGTAGTAGTGGACACGTGTTTGTACATATGGGAGGGATGCTGTAGAGTGCAGGGGGTAAGGCCTCGGCCCCAAGGGTTGGGTACGAATCTCACTTTGCCACTTTATTATGGTTCTCTAGAGAAACAGAACTGATGTGTGTGTGTGTGTAGAGAGTGAGAAGGAGGGAGGGAGAGAGTGGGAGATTTGAGGAATTGGCTCAGGCCTTTGTGAGGGCTGGCAAGTTGAAATTCTGTAGGACAGGCCAGCAGGCTGGTCATCCAGGGAAGTTGATGTTGAAGCTCAAGTCCAAAAGCAATCTGGAGACAGAATTCCTTCTTCCTTTGGGAGGCCTACTTACGTGATGGAGAGTAATGATTTAAATGTTAATCACACATGAAAATACCTTCACAGCAACATCTTTACTGGTGTTTGGCCAAAACCTGGGCACCATGGGCACCAAGGCCTGGCCAAGTTGACACACAGAGTTAACCATCAGAGCCACTGCAAGCATGTAACTCAGCCTTCTGAGCCTCCCTTTTCTCTCTATGAAATGGGGGTAGGAAGACCTGCTGGAAGGGTTGTTTTGAGGTTCACAAGATTAATAATGTAAAGTCCAGTGGAGTGCCCAGCACATAGCAGGCATGTGCTAAAAGAGATGTGATTGGTGCAGACACACAGCCTTTGCAGGAAAATCAGGTTTAGGTTCAAGTTCCAGTCCCACCATGTTTGGCAGGTGACCTCGGGCAGATCCCATAACCGCACAGAGCTTCAGTGTCCTCATCTTTACATGGTTCAGTACTATTTCCCAGAGTGACATGAGATGATGCTAACAGGCGTACAGACACTTGTAACATGCTCGGCATTTAGTGGGCGCCCCATAAAGGCTGGTCCTTTCTCCTCCCCTCCTGGGGGTAGTAAAGGTAGGAGATATTTGGGGGGGCAGGGTCGGTAGCATGTGGCTCGAGTGGCAGAGGCAGGGCTTGTGGCCCACGTGAGGACCAGCTGGGTGAGCAAGTGCATTTCCTGAGAACAGAGGGGGCACCAGGGTGGCTGCAGAGAGTGGCTGTGCAGGCAGATGGCCTTTAAACGGCAAGCTCAGAGTCCCTTCCACCTGGCATACTCAGGGGCACCGAGACGGGCTGCCAGTGTGGGTGAGGGCCTCGGAACCCCAGTCTCCCACTAGGAGCTCGTGGGAGGTAAGGGGGCCTTCAGAACCTGGTCCCTAGAATGGGGCCACCCTGCCATCATTGCTTTCAGGTAGGATGTGATGGTGATTTGAGGGTGAATCCTTAAGCCAGGTGGTTAACGAAGGAGAAACAACCTTTATCTTTGGAAAACTCACCCCCACGGTACCACCACTTCAGTATCCCCAGTACACCCCACAGCAAAAGCGTTCCCTGTGGGGTGTATACACTTCTGCTCACCCCAGCACCTCCCCTCCCTGCCTCTCTCTGCCTTGTGTATCAGTTATTCGTGTTTTCTTATTCCCTTCAAATAGTCAGGGGCGGCCCTTATCACCGAGACTGCCAGGCCTCTCTGACTGCTGTCAGGCTCAGCAGCCTGCACCTGTCCTCCACCTGGCGAGGGACATCTCCTGGGCCCCCCACCGATTGGGGCCCCTCTGGGCCTCCTGCCCCGACTCTCTCCTCACCATCCAGAGCTCTCACTGACTAAGTGGCTAGTAGGGCTTGGGCATCTTCTCTCCTTCCAGGGTTTGGGGTAGTCTTGGCACCCCCGAGCCAGGGGCCAGCAGCAGACCAGGTGACATGAGAGGAGGCTAGGTCTTGTCCCGGGGGTGCTCCAGGCCTCAGAAGCAGAGAGACATCCCCTCCACGCATACACACACCTTGGGTTTCTGCGAAGCCGTGGGGGGAGAGAGAGAACCAGAAGGAAGAGAAGAGGCAAGGACGGTCCCTGCCTGTGTGGGGCACACCACTGGGAAACTGCAGGATTACAGCTTTCTAGTGAGCATCACCCAAACTTATGAGAGGGGACCCCCAAAACCCTGGATTTATCATCTGGAGGGCGGGCCCCATGTGGTACAGACTCCCCTGCTAGGTGAGTGCTGTAGGAACCCGTCTGTGTCAGTGCACCAGCTGGTGCTGTGAGGCCGCAGCTTCGGTGAATTGTTTTGGAGACTCTTTTGATGCCTTTGCCCATTTCATAATGAGCACACCTGCCCACACTGCACTGAGTGCTCAGCAGTTTTGGACCAAAAATGGCCTGACCCCCATGCCCCATTCTCCCTATTCACCCAGTCTCTCCCTGAGCGACATTTTTTTGTTTCCCGGGATGAAAAAAGTCCTCAGAGAGAAGTGTTTTGCTGATGTGGAAAAAGTGAGACAAAAAACGGCAAAAGCACTAAAAGGCATCAAAATCCACGAATTCAAAAACTGTTTTGAGCAGTGGAAAAAAAATTTCAATAGGTGTATTGAATGCATCAAGTGGAGAGTATTTTGAAGGTGACTGAATTTTAAACATATAAGAATAAACACAATTTTTTATAAATAAATTCTGGGTTTTGGGGGGTCCCCCTCATAAGATGATATTTACACAGCACTTCCAAGTTCCAAGAGCTTCCTCTGTATTAACTCCTGTATGCCTCACAGTGAGGTGACTCTGAGACAGATACCATTGCCATCCCTCTGACAAAGCAGGAAACTGAGGCACCGAGGGCAGAGCTGGGTGTTAAGCACGGGACACTGATTGACGTTTGGCTGCATGGCTCCTGAGCCGCATTCTTCCGCACCTGCTGTCTCTGAGCACCTGGAAGCCAGCTTGGAGGTCATCCAGAGCACTTACCCTTGAACTAGAGAGGGGACAATCTCCTTCCCTGACCACCTCACACCCGGTGGTGGCTCCTTCACAGCCCTGCACCAGTACACTTGCCCCAGAGCCAGCCAGCATGGCCGCTCGCTGCAGTGTGCTGTAGTTTTCTTACCTCCGCTAATTGAGGGCAGGGTCTGGGTCCTGCCCAGCATACAGCAGGTGCCCATCAAATGTCTGTTGAATGAAAAGAGAGGATGGCATTGCTATATGCAGCACCAATAGCAACCAAATGACTAACACCTGCTGAGCCCTGAGGGCCAGGAGAGTGAGGAAGCACCAAAAGGTGGGAACAGTCTGAGGTGACTGGTCCCCATGGAAGGGCTTGGAGATCTAAGGGGAAAGTGCCCGTGCACACAGACCACATGGGCTGGGGAGGAGGTGCCGGGAACCCTCGGGCCAGCATCTGCGCCGGTCTCTGCGCGACCTTATCTTCTCCCAGCAACTGGGAGTGTGACTTCTACTGCCCCGGCTTAATGCCTCTAGGAGTGGCAGCGCTCTCTCCAGCAAGGTGGTGCTGAGGCCAGGACGCCCTGGCAGCTTGAGGACCACTTATTCCACAGTCACTGAGTGTCTGCCCTGTGGTCCTTACGTTCTAGTGGCGGGGGGCACTAGAACTGTGTAAACACCCAGGCTGGCAGGTGGTGTCAAAGGCTGCTGAGCAGCCCTGACTGGTGTGGCTCAGTGGACTGGGCATTGTCCTGCAAACCAAAAGGTCATGGGTTCGATTCCTGGTCAGGGCATGTGACTGGGTTGTGGACCAGGTCCCCAGTTGGGGGCATGTGAGAGGCAACCAATTGATGTTTCTCTCCCTCTCCTTCTCCCTTCCTTCCCCTCTCTCTAAATAAATAAAATCTTTAAATTTACCAAAAAAAAGGCTACTGAGCAGTCCAAAGTGGCTGCCCCCTCCCAGGCTTCGCTCTCAGAGCCCACTCCCCGCCTTCCCCATGTCTGTGGACTGGGGTGGGGGGCGGGGTGTGTCTCTTGGATGACTGGAGGCTAGGAGCTAAGGCTTTGGCACGGCAGGCCGTGTCAGAAACCAGGGACTTTTATTACCCCGCCCTCATCTGCCAGGGAGGACAGCAGGCGGCTGGGTCCTCTGCTGTGTTCTGCTGCTTATGCTCCCCTCTGTGTCCAGGATGGGGGCCTGGCAGGGACAGGAGGCTTTCCTCCTGTCCCCCCTGGATCCTCGGGAGGAAGGGCGGGAGATGTAGGAGAAGTGGAGTGCGCTTTGGAGATTACTCCATGGTGGGGAAGATTGACTCTTTTGAGGAGCAGAAAATGTGATGTCTGGGCTAACTGCCATGGCTTGGTCCTCCTAGAACTCTCCACTCTAAGCCACCAATTCTCTCATGTGGGGTTCAGACCCTGCCCCCTAGGGGGTTGCTTGGTCATCAGGGAAGAGAGCAGAGAACAGCAGATTGGCAGGCAGGTGTGGCAGAGGCCGGACAGGCAGCGCGGGTCCTGCAGCCCTGGGCTGTCAGGAGACGGGCCCTCAGTGCGGGTCCCCTTTCCAAGGGAGGCACTCACTTCCGAGCGTCCAAGGCAAGTGGCCAGAAGAGGCTCCCAGCAGTTCTCACTAAGTCATCTGACTGTGTGTATACCCTGAAGCCATTGCCACAGCCAACTGCTTTCCTTGCTAACACTCAGCACCTGGTTCAAAACATCTGTACATTTCATTGAAAAACACTCATGGAAATTCAGTGTGCTACCCAGTCAACGTGATTGATATGTATGCTCTTTCTATGTGAGCATGTTTCGTGGGAATGAATTTGAGCTTCTTGGGAGATCCTTGAAGGGCTGTCCAACCTTTTGGTGTCTCTGGGCCACACTGGAAAGAATTGTCTTGGGCCACATGTTAAATACATTGTGACACGTAATCACAAAAAGAGTCTCATAATGTTTTAAGTAAATTCACGATTTTGTGTTGGGCCACACTCGTAGCCGTCCTGGGCTGTGGGCTGGACCCCCTGCCAGCATCTCTGGAGTGCACGAATCAGATTTCGTGGGTGGAGGGGGTTCGGCGGAGGTCTGCACTCTGCCATCTTTACAAAACACATTCTATACAATCCCGACAGGGCCACTTCCTAAGGACAATCTAAAGAGATTCTGTCTGCTTCCTCCCCCTTGCTCTTCCCCAGGCAGCCATCCCTTCACACCCTCCCCTCCCCAAGGGTGAGTTCAACCCAGGAAGGCCCTGACCTACCCCAAGTAGTAGTAGCTGCCATTTCTGGAACACCCACTGTGGGTCAGCTCTGGGGGAATGCTTTGGAAACTTCGCCATCTCCCCAGAGAAACTGTCTCTAACCCCACATTGTAGATGAAGGAACTGATCCTCAGAAAGGCTGACTTCCACAGCCACACAACTCTGGGCTGAGCCGAGGGCTGTGAGAGTGAAGAACATGGGCCCTGCCCGACAGAATGTGAAGCCCCCTACACTGTGTCCGCAGACCTCTCCCGGAGCTCCTCCCCACCCTCACTGCTGGACCAGCTGCAGACGGGCTGTGACGGGGCTTTGTGTGGCAGCCTCAACATGGAGTGCCGCGTGTGCGGGGACAAGGCATCAGGCTTCCACTACGGCGTTCATGCGTGCGAGGGGTGCAAGGTATGGGCAGCAGGGGTGCTGGCTGGCTGGCAGGGCTGTGGTCACATGGTGAGTTAACCTGCTAGAAAGGCTTTCCCTGCCGAGGGGGCAAGTGCCTGAATATACCCACTGTGGAATTCCTGCCTGGGCGACAGCCCGGGTCTGGGGCCCATTCCAAGCCTCCGCTCTAGGTTCTGCTGGAGAGGGGGTTCCTGTGTCAGGGCTGCCCTGCTGGCCACCTACAGCACTGATTCAGCCCCTTACCTGGGCTCCCTGGGCTGCGTGTGCCCCCTGGGGACCTGACTGGGAAAGACAAGTGGGCCAAGCCAGGGGCTTGGGCTGAGGTGTCTTCTTGAGTCTTCCCGAGGTTGGGGGTGTCTGCACTTCAGAGCCTGAAGGGAGTTCTTTGAGGGGGAAAAAAGAATCATACATTTCCTTTTTCAGTGGTGCCTTTGGGTTCTTCCTCATAACTGCACACCCATCAAAATTTCACATTATTTTATTAAACCTAGAAAAATACATAGAACCAGTTACGTTTAGGAATAAATCAAATTAGTCATGAAATAGTTTTGTTACCAAATTAACAAAGGAGCATTTAAATATGGCATATTATTTTAACTATTTCAAAAAAGAAACTACGGGATCATATTCCTAATGAGCATAGATGTATCTATTGTTTGCCTCCCTACTACTCCTTCCAAAAAAAATTCCCCATTCCTTCCAAATTTCAAGAATGTTTACATCTGCGTACATAGCGGGGCCCCCAGTGGGCAACAGGACCCTCAGGCTTTCCCTTCCCTCTGGCTCTTCCTCCCCGTGTACCATCCCTCAGGGCTTCTTCCGACGGACAATCCGCATGAAGCTGGAATACGAGAAGTGTGAGCGGAGCTGCAAGATCCAGAAGAAGAACCGCAATAAGTGCCAGTACTGCCGCTTTCAGAAATGCCTGGCACTGGGCATGTCGCACAATGGTGAGAGCCAACCTGGGCGAGCACAGGCTGCTGGCTCCGCGCAGCTGGAAGTCAGTTTCAGGGAGCCCAGAAAGGGGGCGCCCTCTGCTGTACCTGGCACGCCGTAGGCACTGCCAAGTGTCAGCTGCTGGCCTTGCTGATCGGGACCCTGAGTCTTGGAACCAGCACAAGCCCAGCCCAAGATCTGCCTTCCCCAGACTGCCCAGTGTCCACCACAGGTCCCAGGCCAGGGCAGTCACCACCTCTCTGGACCCGAGGCCACTCTCTCTGGCCCCGAGGGAAGTGAGAATTGACCCCAGCCCCAGTGCTGTTGGAAACACTGTTCCCGGGACCTCAAGCCTGTCTTGGATGGCCTGGCACAGCATGAAAGGCCACCACAAAGGCCTAGCATCCCCTCAGCTAGGTTATTGGTCATTGAGGGCAGGTGGGAGCCAGGAAGTGACCACATGTGTCTGCTGCCATGCACCAGGCAGGAGTTTCCTAGAGGCCAGCCATTCCTGGGAGACAACCCACCCTGCCCTGTGCTCTCAGTCTCCTGCAGGGTCTCATCTTCAGACCCCGTAGAGAAGGGTTTTGCTCCCCCTTTACCCCCCTGGCTCAGACCCCCAGAGGACAGGGAGAGCCTCTTGTTTAAACGCCCTCGCCGACGGATACCCTAACTGCCCTGCATCTTAGAGAGTGGCAGGGCCTGACGCTCAGTCTGCAGCTTTTTCAGGAGGTGGCGCCTGGCAGGTCTGGGGTTTGGCCCTCCCCTCAGTCCGTATCTGCCCAAGCCCTGTTGCTTGGCTGAAGTGAGGGGGTTTCCCAGAGACCTAAGAGCCGACTGAATTCTCCTCACTTTTTCTTGAGAAAAGTTGGATTTGTTTCCTGTTCCCTTACTAATGACTGCAGTTTCGAAGTGCTTACCATGTGAATTATTTAATTGTTCTGATAAACCAGTGAGATTTGTGTCAGCCCCACTTCCCCAATGGAAAAAGAAGATAAAGCAGCCTGCCTGAGTCTCAGGGCTCATCAGTAAGCTGCTGAGCTGGAGCTCAGGCCCAGGCCTTTGACGCCATGAACCGTCTTCCCACCTGCCACGCTGCGCCGCCTCTCTCCCAGCCAGTACGGGGCCATCACTCTGGGCTAGGGCCTTTGTGTGCTGTGCACTGTGAAGACAGAGTCCCTGCACCCCTGGAGCTTACATCCTGGAGGGGTTCCCCAACATTCCAGCTTGCTGCCTCTAGAGCTTCTGTGGGCCCTGAGCTTAAAATATGTGTCTCCTTCTTTGGCCCGTGCACCTGTAGAGGGATGAGTAGGTTAGAGGGGCTGGCACCTACATGGACTCCTTGACAATTTTCCGCCCCCTGCTCCCCATGCAGCCATCCGCTTTGGCCGGATGCCGGAGGCCGAGAAGAGGAAGCTGGTGGCAGGGCTGACGGCGAGTGAGGGAAGTCAGCACAACCCACAGGTGGCTGACCTGAAGGCCTTCTCCAAGCACATCTACAGCGCCTACCTGAAAAACTTCAACATGACCAAAAAGAAGGCCCGCGGCATCCTCACCGGCAAGACCAGCCACACGGCGGTGAGTGTCACCGCCATGGCTCCGGGCCCCGTGGCCACTTGCCTAACTCCTGGGAGAATCAGACCCCCTCTCCCCAACTCCGTTGTACAGCCAGGGGCTCTGGGGAGCACATGGGTGGGGTCCCCGGGTCCTGGCCTCTAATGGGGCCTGGTTTTCAGCCCTTTGTGATCCACGACATGGAGACCTTGTGGCAGGCAGAGAAGGGCCTGGTGTGGAAGCAGCTGGTGAACGGCCTGCCGCCCTACAAGGAGATCAGCGTGCATGTCTTCTACCGCTGCCAGTGCACCACAGTGGAGACCGTGCGTGAGCTCACCGAGTTCGCCAAGAGCATCCCCAGCTTTGGCAACCTCTTCCTCAACGACCAGGTGACCCTTCTCAAGTATGGTGTGCATGAGGCCATCTTCGCCATGCTGGCTTCCATTGTCAACAAGGATGGGCTGCTGGTGGCCAACGGCACTGGTTTTGTCACCCGTGAGTTCCTGCGCAGCCTCCGCAAGCCCTTCAGTGATATCATTGAGCCCAAGTTCGAGTTTGCTGTCAAGTTCAATGCCCTGGAACTTGATGACAGTGACCTGGCTCTCTTCATCGCGGCCATCATTCTGTGTGGAGGTAAGTGAAGGTAGGGCTGGTGGGCTGGCCCAGCACAGCCAGCTCCGCTCAGGGCCGGGCTGTCCTGTAGGGCATGGCCCTGAGCACAGACCTCGGGGGGGCGTCTGTGTGATGATGACAGTGGGACATGCAAGGCACCAACTGTGCACGGGACCAGCTCCGTCTCACAGCAGATGAGCTGGGAAAAAGCCTGAAGGGACGTGCACCAGCGTGGCAATATGGGCTGTTTCTGGTGGTGGCGACGTTTTCTGTGTTTTACCAACATTTTCTTTTCCAAAACAGTAATTGTAATACGAATCATGCTGACAGCGGCCGAGAGCTACTTCGAACCAGGCCCTGTCCTAGCTCCTTTTCCTAGCTGGTGACTCATTTGACCCTCACAACCTCTCTGTGCACAGGCACTTCTGTATCCCCAGTTACAGATGAGGGAAGAGGCCAGGGGCTGAGGGGCCTGCCTAGAGCCTTGTCACTAGTCTGGCAGGGCCAGGGTGTGAATCAGGCAGTGAGTCTTGTAACCGTGATGCCTTACTGACTGGTCAGGAAAACAGAGTAGGGGCGGGTCGAGGATACTCAGCAGGGCAATCACTGGCAGGACAGGGCTAGGGTCTGCCATAGCAAGGAGGCCTGCTGTCCCTGGGCCAGGTCCCCCATGCAGGGTGGGCTGGGGGAGCTCCTCTGTCCTTCTGATACCCCCTGGAGTGTGCCCACTCCCTCCCACACCTCTGCTCTGTGTCCCCACAGACCGGCCAGGCCTCATGAACGTATCACAGGTGGAGGCCATCCAGGACACCATCCTGCGTGCCCTCGAGTTCCACCTGCACGCCAACCACCCTGACGCCCAGTACCTCTTCCCCAAGCTGCTGCAGAAGATGGCTGACCTGCGGCAGCTGGTCACCGAGCATGCCCAGATGATGCAGCGGATCAAGAAGACCGAGACAGAGACCTCGCTGCACCCCCTGCTCCAGGAGATCTACAAGGACATGTACTGAAGGGCACACCCAGGCCTCCTAGCAGGCCTCCGGGAGCCGAGAACCAGGGGCAGGCAGACAGCGCTGGGACAGGGCCACCATGAGACTTTCCTGTTGGCTGTCCCAGAGGGCTCAGCAAGCGCCACCGCCCGGGACAGCGGGGTCACACACTCGTGTGATCAGACCCACGCCTCGCTCCCCATTTTCCCTCCCTCCCTCTCCCTCTTTCTCAGTTCCTCTTCCTTTTCTAATGTCTTTGCTCTTTCTCTTCCTTCCCACAGCTTTCCCTTTTCCTTCCACCCTTGCCTTCCCTTTCTCCCCGCTCCCATGTGTGTGCCTCTTTCTCTCTCTGAGACAGTTTGTGTTATTTCACCAGCAGCAGAGAACAGGACCTCTGCTTTCGCCTCCTGCCTGTGGTGCGAAGGGAATGGGGCCTGCTCTCTGCACCGAAGGTCACCTGCAGGGTAGGGGCCTCGTTCTGCTCCCGTCTTCACAGCAAGGACTTGAGCCATCCAAAGAAACACTAAGCTCTGGGCCCAGTTTCCTGGGGAAGCTGAACAGCACCTGTGCTGACTCAGCAATGGCCCCCTAGTCGCTAGGTCCCTGCCCTGAAGACCAGGATGCCTCCCTGAGGCCGTCCACCCTCCCAGGGCTGAGGCTGGCACCCCCTAACCTCTCTGGCCCTGCTCCAGCCGCACGCCCCAGCCCCTCACGCCAGCACGCTTTTTGTTCTTTCCGCCTGTCTTCCAGGCCAGTGTTGCTGACGGCCCCTGCGCTGGCTGCTGGGGGACCAGTCCCCAGCCTGGAAGGAGGTGGGTTCCCTGCAGGTGGGGGCCCCACACCCTCATGAAGAGGAGCAAGTCTCAAGGGAGGTGGAGGTTGGTGGGGAAGCAGTGAGCAGGCTTCGGGGTCAGCCCTCCATCAGCACTCGCCCGCCCACCAGTCTGCAGCAGCCTCGGCCTGCCTATCGGTGCCATGGCCGTCACCTCCCTCCCCAGAGCCAGGCCTGGCCTCACATACGGCGGTTCCTCTGTCCAGGCAGAAGACACTCATGCTCCACACACTCCTGGAGCCGCCACTCCAGCACAAGCACTGAATTCACTTTATGTGCAGCCCCCCTGCCCAGGCAAGTGTACGCCCAGAAGGGCCTGCAGGTGGGCAGGCGGAGCTATGCCTGTTCCCAGGCCTGGGCCAGATTGCTGGTCCACAGCGGTGTCCTGTGAGTCAGCCCAGCACCTGCTCACAGGGGAAGGTGCCAGGGATGAACTGAGCCTGTTTATTAAGACATCCATCTGTCCCAACATCTCTGCTGCCCTCCCCTTCCTGGTATTCAGCCCAGCTGGTCACCTGGAACCCTCCCTGCACAGCCCCTGGTGACCTGGTCCTCTGGGTCCTGCCTCACCCCACCCCTCCCGGGTGCCCTCAGTGCCACAGACAAGGGGCTGAAGCACAGCCTGCAGTGCTGTCTGAGCATGAGGGCAAGGCCCCGTGCTGCCTTTGCAGGGAGGGAGGTGGCTGGAGCGGGGAGGGACTGACTAGGGTCTCAGAACCTGGGGTTTGGGCCCAGGCTTCCTGGGTCCTCTCTGGTCCTCCTTCGAAAGGACTGCGGCCCTGGGGGCAAATGCCCTGGAGAGAGGACAAGCCCAGGGTCTGTCCCTGTGGATGCTGTGGCCCTCCTGCCCCAGGGTCATTCCCTGCTGGCAAGATTCTTTCCTCCCCCATCCCACCCGTGGCTGACCAGGGGTGCGGGCCGGGGATCCCCTCCCACCTTAGTGCTGAGGGTACAGCTCTTCTCAGTGTCCGAACAATCTCCAAAATGGAAATGTATATTTTTGCTAGGAGCTTCTGTTTCCTGTGTTTTTAATATAAATAGTGTACACAGACTGGTGGAACTTTAAATAAATGGGAATTAATTATTTAAGAGTTGACTTAGGCTGACTCAGTTCTCCGCGTTTTTCCGGGGCGGGGGGGGGGGGTTGATGTGTGTTTCCCTCCTCCGTACGCCCTGCACAGAGGAGACAGTTGGACAAATGAGACTGCAGTGCTGGCAGGTTCTGGCTGATGGGAGCCCCTGTCTTTCCCCCTCACTCCTCTGCTCACCGCTGCTCGCTGCTGCTCTTCTGCCAGCAAGGGCTGTGGAGCACAGAGAAGATGCACTCCTGTCCTGCGGGGGATGGGGGGGGCATGAAGACAGGAAGACACTCTGACAAACCAGGGCTGGGGGGAGGGTCTCTGAGGGGTCTCAGACCACTGCCTCCCGACCTTGAGTGGGATGTGGGCCTTGCAAACCCAAAGCCTGTCATTCACTCAGTTTTGTGCCCGCACAAGCCATCAGGGTTTTCCTTCTCAGCCACCACGCCACGTTTCTCCTTTACTTCCCCGGGGGCCATCTCCACAGAGGCTCGGCTGCAGCACAAAGCAAGGTCAGGCCGTGTCTCGGTGCTCGTCCAGCCAGAAAACAATCACTGCTAAATATTCCAAAACGGGGAGTTTACTCCAGGGAATCGTTGCAAAAATATTGAAAGGACTGAAAGATCCAGGCATTGGTAAGTGCAGGAAGCCACTCCCACCCCCAGGGCTGGATGGAAAATTATCAAGAGGCCACCGAGGCTAACATACCCACCAACGCTGCCGAAACCCAGGAGCCCAAGCCACCTGCTGGTTTGACTAGAAGCAGTTCATGCTCACTGTGCCGCTCGGGCTGCCAGGGCGCTGGTGGCCACCACCACCGTTGCTGCTGCCCCACTGCCCCTGGGACCGCGCCACTTGAGCAGGAAGGCGGGAGCTCGAACTCAGCTGGTCCTGCCACAAGTGCCATCAGTTTGGGGTGGAGGGACAGTGTCTCCCTTCTGTCTTCCAGTCCCTTGCCTCTACCTCCCACTGAAAAGAAAACAGCTAAGGGAGTCTAGGGAGTGTAGTTTGCAGACTCCCAGCCCCAGTGGAATAGAGGAGCAAGTGGAAGAGCCAAGAGCCAGCAAATAACGAGCACAAGGTTCACACAGTGGCCCGAGGGGAGGCCCGCAGACCAAGGTGGTGGTCAAGTCTGACCCTGTTTTCTCTTTCGCTGGCTAGCCATCCAGAGCCATCCAAACTGTCAGGTCCCTATGGTTCATCTCAGCCAGGATAGTGACAGTCCCTGGGGAAGAGGAGGGAAAGAGGAAGAAGAATGCTTGGAACAGGGCACCTCTGAAGTTGATAGCCTTGCTCATGATGGAATCTTCTAGTTTGCTTGGTTTATTTTTCCCACCTCCCTGTCCTTTCCCATACCATGAGGTGGGAGAAAAACAGTTGAGGACTGGCTCCGTGGCACGAGGCCAGCCCTCTTCCCAGTGCTCCAGAGATGCAACGGCACAAAATAACAGTTCAGAGAGGGGAGGCTAAGTATCGGCGCCAGTTTCCTGTTGTTACCTGGCACCTGCCGTTACCGTCACTAAGGGCTATTCTATGTTATGCACCTACTTCATGCCAGGCATTGTGTTTGTGGGTGCATCACCTCCAATTCACCACAGCCCTGCGAGCGGCACAGTGACAGTACAGAGTGGCCCAGGTCACTCAGCTGGGCAGAGGAGTCGCCAGGTCTGCCTGGATACAGGGCCTTGGGCTCTCTGCTTTCCACCCAGGGGTGAAAACTTGGGGACAATCACCTGGTCCCTTTTTCATGATGCTCAGGACAAATGAATCAAATATTTAGACTAAAAAAAGAAGAAAACAATCTTAAGACAATTAAAAGGTACTGTCTTTGCAATAATTTTACAAAATTCTTATGAAATAAAAAAGTAAAGAAAAAAGGAAGGAAGGAAGGAAGGAAGCCCTGACTGGGTGGCACAGTTGGTTGGGTGTTGTTCTGCAAAGTGAAAGGTCGCCGGTTCGATTCCCAGTCAGGGCACGTGCCTGGGTTGCAGATTGGGTCCCTGTTGGGGCCATATAAGAAACAACCAATTGATGTTTCACAAATAAATTTCTCTTCTTCTCTTTCTCCCTCCCTTCCTTTCTCTAAAATAAATAAATAAATAAATAAATAAATAAATAAATAAATAAATAAATAAATAAAATCTTAAAATAGGGGAAAAGGAAGAAAAGAAAAGAAAAAAGAAAAGAAAAAAGAAAAGAGGGGAACACCTTGGGCAGGCTTTAAGAAGCAGACACACAGCCCCTGTGGGGCTCGGGCACAGGCAGCACGGAGCTCCTACAAAATCACGAGTGTGAGGAAACACACCCACGTGAAAATACACAGACGTAACAAGCAGTGAGATTAGAGCCCTGGGGCTTCACAGAAATAGAACCCTTGATTATGGTGTCGGAGAGGTTTCCTAGTCTTAAACACATAAAGAAATCAAAGCCATAAGAAAGGAATAATTTGCTTTTTAAGGGAAAAAAAGACAAATGTATTTAAAGAAATACCTGGGACTTCCAGAAAAAAGAAGAAAATGAATTTTTTAAAAAAGACTAGAAATACCCAAAAAGATCATTTTTGCACACCAAGAAAGACCTGGAGAAATTATCCAGCAATTAGTACAGGCAAATCAAGATAGAAAACGAGGAATGGAAAGAATAGCAATACAAATTCTCATATAGTGCAGAAGTTTGTACAAACAACATGAAAAACAATTCAGCAAATACACTGAAGTTAAAATGTGCCTGTGGGTGCGGTGGGCTCTCCCACCCCCACCTCCCCCACCCCCCGTCCCATCCCCGTTCCACCCCGTAGGACCCAGGCACTCATTTCCACGCTGCCGGGAGAGCTGGCTGCTACGTTTCTCTCAGGAAGTCGCCCTTTCCGAAGGGAGCTGCCTTGCCCAGAGTGAGCATACCACCCCGTCGGGGGCAGCCTCTGCCCAACCTGGGTAGAAGGTCAAGCTTCTCTGCCCCAGTTTGGGACAACTTGAAGGACCATCCCCGCGCATTGCAGCTCGGCTTCTCCCCGTGCCCAGTCCTGCTTCCTTCAGTTCCAAGCAGGTGCTGTTCCAAGGAGCACTCCCAAGCGAGTGTCCTGCAGGTAAACCTCCAAATCTGTTTCCTGGAGAAACCAACCCAAGACAATGCCGTGGAGTGAAATCCACCAAATTACACCTCGTATATATGTCCATTGCAGCAATAGCAAAATCTTGGAAATAACAAAACTATTCTTCAACAGGAAAATGGATAAACTTGATATGTTTATAAAATGTAAAAAAGAAAAAGAGAGAACTAGAAGAAACACATGGGGAAAAATTTATATAATCTTGAAGTGGATAGACCTTTCAAAGGTCTGTTGTATACCCCCACATTTCTAAGTTTCATGCAGTACCCATGAAACTCAGAGTTTTTAAATTTCTATAAAATTTTAAAAACAAAAATTTTACCACACACACATTTTTTAAATTTCCTGGGGACAAAAATAAAGAAAAAATTTTAAATCAACCATGTAAAAAAATTGTCACATATCAGGCAAAGGGCTAACTTTCTTAATGTATAAATCAATGAGCAAAAGGTTAACAACCCAATAGAAAAGTAAGCAAAGGATATGAACAGAAAAAGAAACACTTAAACATAAGAAAAAATGCTTAACCTCATTCACAGTAAGAGAAATATATATTAAAACTATGAGGCAGTTGTTTTACTTACCAAATCAACAAACACCACAAAGTTTGATAGCGTTGTGTGGGCCCGGCTGTGCGGAAACAGGCGCCCTCATTCTGCGGTGGGGGAGGGCCAGCCGCCTCTGAAAAAATTTGTTTAAATAATTTTGATCCAGCAAAAGTAAAACAAGACTATGTGTCTCCCAGTCTAATGTCTCCATTTTCTGACAGACATAGGGAGCTGTTTAAATTCAATTTTAAAGTCTCCCCTGTAATTTTTAAGGGCATTTCTTTTTGCTGGTTTTTAACTTCCCCAATTTACCTCCCTCTGGGCCGGGGCAGTCTAGTGGAGAGGGCATCGGCCTCGGAGGAGTAGGATGGGAGCAGAGGGGACTTGGAAGTAGTCAGGGCTGGAAGGACTCTTAAAAGTCAGGTCTCCCTCCCTCACCTCCCCCCAAAGGGCCCAGCCCATCCCTCTCCCGGCTGCAAGCTAGAATCCAGGGGCATTTATACTGCCCTGGAGCGGGCTGGGATGTTGGACTTGCTACCACCCCGTCTGGCACCTCCTCGTTGGAGAGAGCCTCAGGCCAGCCCCCTCCTGGCCACCTCTCTGGGGGTCCCCCTGCTGAGTCATCGACACCAGTCTAATTTCTTGGGATCAGGATAGCAGGCTGGCTTCAATGATAGACCAGGCCACAGTGACTCTGTAGAAAGACCATCTTGGGCCTGGAGGCAGGTCCCCAGAGCTTCTTGGGTCTGTCCAGTACAGGGCCCATCTGGAACAGACCTCCCTGTAGTCCTCACCTGGCTCTCGCCATCTCCTCGAGACTCCAAAGGCTCCCAGCCCACCCTGTGATCTGTCCATTGGCCCCAGCTCCACGTGTGGGGTTCACACCGCCCTGAGGTGGGGGTAAGCTCCCCTCCGGCCTCCTCAGTTATAAATTCCCCTCAAACACCAGCCCAGGGCTCTCAGACTCCCAGCTTCCCAGGCCCTTGGTCCTCATGGGCCCCTCCCAAGTCACCCTACCTTCCTGGACCCTTAAAGTCCTTAAACTAACCCCTAGTGTCTTACAGGAATCACTGAGGGATCCCTGAAGGCCTTCATGTCCATCCCACTGACATCCTAGGTCCCCTGCAGTCCTGCCTTCACCCTTCATCCCTCCTGCCTGCAGGCCTGGGGCCTGGGAGGGGTGGGCCTGGCCACAGAGCCCCTCCTCCCACTGGCCCTGCCCAGAGAGGGAGGGATAAAGAGGTACCAGAGGCACCCTGCCTCATTCTCACTAAGGGCTGCAACCAGGATGCACCTTGCCTGGCAGGAGGGCAGCACCGGCCATGGTGGGGAGGGCAGGACCCCTCCCGGTGGCCATTCAGGTAGGGATCTGGGTCTCAGGGGGACACAGGGAAGTAGGAGGAAAATTCTCTGGGGTTTGGTCTGGCCATTGAAAGCCCAGGCTTTGAGAATTTGGGGGTGAATTCAGGGGAGGAGGGACTTCCTTGTTCTCCACCCCAGTGTTGGAAGAATCTAGAGATCGTCTCCCAGCCCCTCAAAGTCCAGAGGAGGGATTGAGTCCAGAGCGGGTAAAAGGCATACCGGGGCTGCACAGCCGGGTCAAGGCTAGCTGAGGGTTCGACCCTTTAGCACAGGGATTTCCATTCGCCTGTTTTCCCTTTCACCTGACAAAGGCTTCTCCGCCCAGAAACACCTCACGGCTCCCTGCCGGTGGGACCTGGTGTCCTGGTCACCTTTGTAGACCCAGCACTCAGCACAGGGCGAGGTGTTCATAAATATTTGAATGGAAACACTTCAGATTGAACATTAGACCGTTCGAGAGCCGTTCTTTTCCACGTGCTAGCTCACTCACGAGGCCTTCCGTCAGGTTTGTGTGCCTTAGCGCAAATTCATTCTGCCAGCAGCTAGAACAGATGGGCTTCCCAGAGAGAACTGCAGACTGGGTCAGGGAGGGATAGTTGTAGATCTTAGGGTGTCAGTGTGAAGTGGTTTTCCTCGTTCCTTCTAGTGGAAGAAAGGCAGCCAGGTGGCTAGAGGGAGACAAAAACCGGCGAAGAATGTAGAAGCTTTCTAAAGGGGGTCTTCACTGGTTCTTTCCTGGGCTTCGCGCAGAGCCAGGAAGGTGGGTGTGCTAGACCAACTTTGGGCCCTCAAGTTGCAAAACCTGGCTCAGGGGGCTCGCATGGCAGGCTCCACCTCCCCTCTTTCTGTCTGCAACCCTACCTCCTCAGTCCCTGCCCCCCTCCTCCCACCCCCCACCCCGCCCCAACAGTCCGTCCTGATTCACCAGGCTCCCTGCTCAAGGGTCCATGTCTCCCGCCCCCCAGCCACCAAGCCCCTCGGCTGGCTGCCTCCTGTGACCTCTGGCTCCTCTGTCCTCACGCCTTGGCCTCAGAATTTAACTGGAGAAACTCCCCAAACCCAGCAGCCCTCACCCCTGACAAGTCCATCTCAGTTATCTAGAGAATCACGGGGCGGAGTGAGGACACCTGGGTATAGTCCCGGGTCTGTTACTTTGCCTCTCTGAGCCTCAGACTTTGAAAACAAAAAATGACTCCTGATTTTTAAGGCTTGTTTTGAGAAGTAAATGAACTAATTTGACATTCCCCCAAACAAAATGTGTTTTATTGGTATGTTAAGGGTATGTGGATGGAAGGCCTAAACGAGCTACGAAACAAGTTGGAGCCATGCTGGCTTAAATCACACAGGTTCCTTTGCAGAACTTATCAGAGCCTTTAAAGTGTTCACATACAATAAGCAATACGCAACATGGTTCTAAGAAACTATAGTAGGAAGACTTTCTCAAATTGATTTGATCACTAGGCTCTTAACCTCATCTAAGGGCTAAGCCCCTCCGGAAGTGTGGGGAGGGCTCTGTCACTGGCCTCTCGGCTTGTGAAGGAGCAGGTGGGGCGGCCTCTCTAGGCAGTCCTGGAGGTCAGCCTCATGGGTGGTCTTTGGGAAAAAGCAAAGCTTTGCCAGCACATCTTCCCTCCCAGAGGCTTCCCACTGGTGGACTGGGTGAGACCTGTGAGCCCTTCCTCTGAGGGTTACCGGCTCCTCCCCTAGGACATGAGGGGCTCCTCTCACGGTCACCCACATCTTCCACAGTGACTCTCGTTTCCACCTGACCCCTCACCCAGCACCCCCTAACTTCAGCTGTCACCCACTGACCTGGTCCCACCCCAGCCCAGCCTCCTCCCATCTAGGCCCCAACTGTAACTGGGAAGGGAAACAGCAGTTCAGGCACCACCCTCTATAACCCTCCTGAAAGCACCTGGGAACCCATGCATCCTCTCCACACTCCAAATTACCTAATGCTTTTTATCTTAATGTAAAAGGTTATAATTTCTAATGTACTACAAATGCTCCTATTTAAAAATAAAATGAGTATATTACTGTAGATTTTTTTACTGTGTAAAATTTTAGTATTTAGCATGAGCCAGCGGGACTCAGTGTAGGTGATCCCAGTTCTGTTGGCAATGTCCAAAGCATCACAGCCAGGAGCCTGTGGAGCACATGCCTTCTTCTCCCCATCAGGCCTGATCAGGTGTTGACCTTGGCCATGTCAGTGTCACAGAGCTTCTTCACAGCCCGTTTGATCTGGTGCTTGTTGGCCTTGACCTCACAGTGAACACAAGTGTATTGTCTTCTGCCTCCTTTATGGCTGACTTGGTAGTCAGGGGAGACTGATGGCACAGTGGTCCAGCTTGTTTCCGTGGGGACACCCTAACAAGGACTCTCAGGCTGCCTTTGCAGCTGCAGTGTCTTCGGCCATGGGAAGGTGGTGACTGCGGACCACCTGTGTCTGTGGATGCCTTTCAGCGCTGCTTTCTTGACCTTCAAAGTCTTTGCTTTGGCTTTGGCTTTGGCTTTGGCTTTGGCTTTGGCTTTGGAAGAGGGCAGGGGCTTCCTTCTTTGCTTTCGGTGCCATCTTTGTGAAAAGCCCAAAAGATTTTAAAAAGATATTTTTAAAGAGATGTTACATCACTAAATCATATGCTTTTCACCATTTCTGAATCTTTCTTCTCCAAGGCTGGCACTTCAGGCAAGATTTTGAGGGATGTGTATATTTTTATTAAAGATTTTATTAGTTTATTCTTAGAGGGGAAGGGAGGGAAAAAGAGAGGGAGAGAAACACGGATCTGTTGCCCTGGAACTGGGTCGCAACCCTGGCATGCGCCCTGATCGGGAATTGAATAGGTGACCTTTCGCTTTGTGGGACAAGGCTCAACCAACTGACCCACACCAGTCAGGGCTTGCAATGAGTTTGAGGCAGTCAGCTCACAGAACTTGCCCTTGGTCCTCCTGCGGGGGCTTCTGCATTTCCCCAGGCCTGGCAGTGGCTGCAGCCTGTGTGGAGCCCGCATGCATGGTTTTTCAGGCAGCTGGAGCTGGGGCTGCCAATGAGCTTGCTGTGTGGGCAGCTGACCGGAAATGGCAGGTGAGCAGGGTGGGTTTCAGTGAGCACATTAATTCTTGTCATGTGTCCAGCGGCATCTGAGTACCAGAGAGGTTTGACACATAATGTCATCCGCTTCAAAGTATATCAACAGGCTCTGACAGTTTTACATAATTCCTTTTTCTGCTTGAACGCCTATTCTAGTCTATTTCCCCCATAGAATTTTATTCTAATATAAATATTTTCACTCTCCAAAGTCTTTTACTGATCACAATATTGTATATTCCTGTAAGAAAAATATTTATGAAACAGAAATTTAATTTTCTTTAGATTTAGGTATTAGTACTCAATCAAAACAGCTTAAATATATTATACACTTTAGCAATTAATCACTAAATAATAAAAATTTTTCTTTAGAAAAATATTCTCCTACATAGATGGAAATGCTGCTCATGTACCCACGAGTAAATATTACTTATTGCTAGAATAAGACAGGGTTCAACATTAATTTCAATTTGTAATTATTATAAATGGAAGCACTGAGAAATCCTGTTTACACGAATAAGTGGATGGAAATGAACGGCAGTTTGTTATGGTAGGGGCACTCAGTTCTTTGAATTTCCTCTGGATTAGATGCCAAAAATTACAATGGCCTATATCAAAAATGGCTGTTTAAAGATCCCACTTCTTACCCCAGGCCCTCATAAAAGCTTCCATAAAAAATAACAACAATAGTAACTACTGTTATTATTATAAATATACCATGTAATGCTGTAATCCTGATCACTATAATAAATAATGAACTACCGCCGGCCCCACCTCCCCAGCCTCCCTCACCACCATCTGAAGCTGGTGCCCACCCCGCCAGCCGTTGATTTCTTGTTCATCATGAATATTTTTTGCATTAATTTTGATCTTTTAAAAAATTGCTCTACCCCTGGCTGGTGTAGCTCAGTGGATTGAGCGTGGGCCTGGGAACCAAGAGATCACTGGTTCGATTCCCAGTCAGGGCACATGCCTGGGTTGCAGGCCAGGTCCCCAGTAGGGGGTGCACAAGAGGCAACCACACACTGATGTTTCGCTCCCTCTCTTTCTCCCTCCCTTCCCTCTGTCTATAAAAATAAATAATAAAATCTTTAAAAAAATTGCTCTAAAGTGTGATTTCTTCTTTATCACTGAGTTTTACTGGTATCCCTTTAAGTTTTGGGTCTGAGGCGAGTGCCTCCGTAGCCTCCCCCAGTCCTGGCCCTGGTTTCTAGGTTCTCCGCTCCGTGGCCTGCCACCTCGGCGGGGCTTCCTAGGCAGATTCCCCGTCCAGGGGCTTCACCTGTGGTTGTAAATGAAGGACCATGGGATGACCGTCTGGGACCTTCACCAGCGAGAAGTGGTGCCTGTTGCCCATCTTTCCCTCCCTCCGCTGCTTCTGCGCCAGGGCCTCCCCCTCAGACCGAATCTGGGGGATGGTGCGGACCGCTCTCGGCTTGGCTGGCAGTCTGTGACTTCTATCCCTGCCCCTCATGCCCTGGTCACTTCACCTGTGGGCTTACTCCCCTCCGGACAAGGAGGCACATGACAAGAGTAGTGGTCCCCTCTACCTTGTACCTGTCCCGGAACTCTGGCTCAGGCCTGGACATGGAGTAGATTGTCAGTGAGCGTCTGCCCAGCTCAGCCTCCTCCCACCCTTTCCACCTTGCACCCCAACCTTCAAAAGCCCCTGTAATAGTGAGGATGGTGGCGGAGGTGATGGGGATGGGCACGATAATGATAACAGCAGAGTGATGATAACAACTAACATCTGTTGAGGGCTTACCATGTGCCAGATCTTTCCATGCAGTATCTCATTTAACTGTGACATCACCCCATGAAGTAGGCACTGATATTATGTTCATTTTACAAATGAAGACACTGAGGCTTGGAAAGGTCAAATGTCTCATCCAGACTCACATTACCAAGAAACAGCTGCATGATTTGTGGGACCCAGGGCAAAATGAAAATTAGGGCCCCTTGTTCAAAAACCTAGTAACTTCCAGATGACACCAGCACAGCATTAAAGCAAATGACTGCAGAGGCCCGTGCCCGCGGAGCCAGCTCCGCTGCCAGCATTCGAACCCGGAATTCTGACTCCAGGACCCACAAGACTAGCACTTGGAAGAAGTAACAGTAACCGCTGAGATTTGCCGAGCACCTGATGTGCACGGTAAAAGCACAGTGCACATTGTGCAAAATCTTCAGAAACCCTCACAGCAACCCTGAGGCATTTTGACCCTTACGTTTAAGGACGAGTTTCCCACCCAGGGTTACCCAGTGGAGCTCGGACTTCAACACAGGACCAGCTCCGGAGCCCGTGTCCTTCTCCTCTCACACAGCCTGTCTGCGGCTGACTCATAACCTTTTAGGGCCTTTGCCCATGGGGCCCCTCAGTGGGGGTTGAACAGCCACTTTGCTCATGACAGGAAGGTGTCCCGAGTCTGCAGACACTTCCAGCAAGGCTTCTGCTTCCACGGACGCCGCCGCAGGTAAGCACCTCTTCTCGTCGAATGGGAGTGGGGCGGGGTCACAGGAGGAATTGTCCCTTGTGGACCATGCATCTCCCTTGAGACTCTTCTCCCCTCAGCAGCAACTTCCAGGCTGAGCTGGCTCCGGGACCCAGAGCGGCTCTCCCTGTCTCCTCAACCTCCTCCCCACACAGCTATCAGCACCCGCAGCCCCCTGGCTGCCTGCCATGCCATTCGCAGCCACTTGTCTCTCTGCCAGGACCCCTGCTGGGGCTGACCCCAAGGGGCTCGGAGCCTACCTACTTGCCCTCGGTGGTTGTTGGTTGGGCTGGGGCCAGCTGGGGCACTGAACTTGGCCTGGAGGGGCTGGCCAGCCAGAATGAGGAGCTTGGTGGCAGCTCCTGGAAGTTCCTGTCTCCATCATGTGAGTCATCAGGGGCACAGCAGGGGGGCACGAGTGGGATCAGAGACCCAGGTTCCTGCCATCCCTGAGCAAGGTTTGTTTCCTTCCACCTCTCTTGCTCCTCAAGATTCCCAGCTAGAGAGAAATTAACTCCCCTCTGCTGTTCTCTGTGTTCCAGAAGCAGAATACCCTGGTGCCTGTGGCACTGAACCACATAGTTTCAAATGTCAGCTCCACCATTTAATAGCTGTGTGATCTTGGACCAGTCACTTAACCTTTCTGGGCCTCAGCTTTCACATCCACAAAAGGGCACTGATAATAGTACTACTGCACAGGGTGGTGTGAAGGTGTGATGAGCACATGCCCGTGATGAGCTAGCAAAGTACCAAGTACCTAGCACAGAGAAAACATTAAATGTTAGTGGTTATTTTTAAACTATCGCTGTAATTCAGCACTGTCTAACAGAAACGTAAGTCACACATGTGACTTTTTGTAAACAGCTTTATTGAGATATAATTCACAACCCCAAAATTCAATCCCCAAACAATTTAAAGCGTCCAATTCAATATAAGATAGTATATTCAGAGTTGTACAAACATCATCACCTTCTAATTTTAGGAGATTTTCATCACCCCCAAAAGAAACACATTAGTTGTCACTCTCTATCCACCCCAACCCCCTTCCAGCCACCGGCTGCCACTAATGTATATTCTGCCTCTACGGGTTTGCCTATTCTGGACATTTCATGTAAATGGAATGATATGATATGTGGCCTTCTGGGCCTGGCTTTTTTTACCCAGCATAATATTTCCTAGCTTCACACACGTCTCACGGAGCAGCACTTCACGCCTTTCTGTGGCTAGATAATGTTTCGCTGCACAGTCAACACTGCTTCTGTCCTATTCATTCATCGGTTGATGGACGTTTGGGTTGCTGTTTGGCTACTATGAGTAATATTGTTATGAGCATGCATGTACCAATTTTTGTGTGGACATATATTTTTATTTCTCTTGGGTAAATACATAGGAGTGGAATTGCTGGGTCGTATGGTAACATGTTTCATACTTTGAGGACCTGCCAAACTTTTTTCAAGGGTCACATCATTTTATAATTTACATACATAATTAAAAAATTTCTATTGGCTACACTAAAAAGAGTAAAAAGCAACAGGTAAAATTAATTTTAATCATGTTTTATTTAACCCAATATATAAAAAGTTACATATCTAATATCAATACCATCATTTCAACATGTAATCAATATAAAAATTATTACTGAAATATTTTATTTTCTTTTTTTTACACTAAGCTTGACAATCTTATGTGCGCATCACAGCGTATCTCAGTTTGGCCTAGCTCCACATCAGGCGCTCAGCAGCCATGCGTGGCCAGTGGCTGCCGTGTGGGGCAGCACAGTTATCAGTAGTTCCGTTAGACTGTACCATCCTGACCGGACTCCGGGCTGCTGGACGCAGGCCTTCGTGCGCCCACGGAGCCTCGCATGCAGCAGTCCATCCGTAGGTGCTGCTGGAATGCGCAAACGAATGAACGGGCCCAGTTTCCCCGACAGCTGCTGATGGAGACCACAGCTACTCCCAGGAGTCTAGGCCAAGGCCACAGCCTGCCCAGGAGCTTGTGGCCTTGCTTCAGAGCATGGACCTTGAGGTGCAGCAGGTCGTGGGAGAGGGGGAGGAGAGTGAAAGAGGGGTGGCTGTGCCGGACCCCTAGGATGCCCAGACCCGCTGGGCTGCATTTGGGGTGGCAGGGTACGTGTGTGGGCGGGTGTTCTCTGACCCTTCCCATGGCTGCAGAGGGAGCAGGACAGTCAGGACGTCGTGTGTGGCCTCTGCATGGACAAGGTGTGGGACAAGCCAGTGGCCAAGGGGATCTTTGGCCTCCTGCCCAACCGCACTCATGCCCACTGCCTGGGCTGCCTGTGCACCTGGCGGAAGCGCCGACAGGATTTCCCGCTGGATGTCATCAAGTCAGTGTCACGGAGAGGCCAGCAGGGAGGGGATGAATGCCCCAGAGGCCAGCCTGCAAGCTGTGACTGTTCTCTCACTTCTCAGGGCCTGTCCCCAGTGTCAGGTCCATTCCAGCTACATCATCCTCCACAGGTTCTGGGTGAGCACGGAGGCTGAGAAGGAGCAACTCATCAGGAACTTCAAGGCTTGGACCAGGTAAGGCTGGAAGGGGGAGCATGACTGGGGTTAGGAAGAAGGGAAGACAGCCCCTGGTCTACTCCAGCTCAGCCATGGTTTCCCCACGCAGGGTCCCCAAAATCCTGGAGGTTTGAAGTGACGGAGGTGGCAGGCGAGGCTGTGAGCTATTTCCACTATTTCTGAAAGCCCAATAAATAAATTCCTGTCCTGAGTGACCGAGACAGCAGCAGCAGAGCAAGGTCAAGTTTCTCTTCTAGTTCAGGATCGATGCAGGCAACTCTGGTTCTTGCTTGGCTTTTATTTCTGATGTTTTTAAAATAGGACAGTAAATTGATAGGAATACATATTGTTTGCTTAATTACCTTGAAAATTTGGGTCTCAGAGGAGACTAAAAGGCAGTTTGGAGAGAGGGAAAAGTTGGGTAGGTTTTAATCTTCTCGGGGATGGAAAGCATTTATCCCAAACCTGGAATTAGCTACAACTCCAGGTTTTTAATTCCACCTTCCCAAAGGGTTTTTACACTTGCAATATGCAAGGCACGCTTGGATAAATGGTGGCATAAAGAAGGTTTTGTCTACCTGTGAGACATTCGACCTTGTCGAGAAGACACCTGGATTTTGCCTGAGAACTGTAGTAGCTCCGTCAACAGTTACTGAGCAAAACACCTGGGTGTCTCACAGAGGCGGAAGTACTGGAGCTGGTGCGGGGGGAGGAGTAGGGGCTCCCCAGGGGGAGAATGAGGCACTCCAGGCAGTGAGAGGCCCAGGTGGGGAACGCCTGGCAGCTGGGGTGCCGGTTGGGGGTCTTCACCTGGGGATGGTAGACAACAATGTGGGGGGGTGTACGACAGACTTCACACACCATAAACTCAATGAAGTGGAGACTCTTACTATCCTCACACTGCAAAAGAAGAAACTGAGGCATTGTGTCTGTGACGTAAGTGAGGAAGTGGGTTCGAACTGGCATGCTGGAAGGAACGGTGCCTTGAGAGGAAGGAGGGCCAGACCCGGGTGGCCAACTGACCATGAGGTTCTAAGGAAAATGCAAGATGACTAATGTCCCTGCCTTGGTGACCACAGGACTGCTGCTGTCATGAGAGCTGGGTTAGGGGAGCTAATGGGAATTTGGACAGGCCAAAGTGGGGGTTTTGTAGGCTGTTGTGATGGAGTGGTCCTGGCGCTAGCTTTGGTCAAATGGTAGGAAGAGGAGGAAGAGAAAAAGATGGCTGTTCAGAGGAATTCCCAGACTTCCAGATTGGGTGGCCAGCAGGGTCCTGCATTCACAGTGGGACCGAAGGAAGTGGGAAAGACTCACCTGTCGGCATCAGGCACAGTGACGATGCAGGAAAAGGCTGCAAACGTGCGCTCCATCCCCCTCATCTGTCTTTCTCACTAGAATGCCGCTCTTACTTAAGTGGGTCACAAGGTACCCACAGACCCCTCCTGTATCTAACCTTTCACGGAGTGAATTTAAAACCTCAGAAGTGAGAAACTTCTTAATCAGTTTCATTAACTAGCAATTATCAAATCATAAGAAGACATTGTTCTAACTTGGTTACAGAGACATATTTTAGGGTTCTCTGCTCTCCCCGCCTCCTTGGGTGGTGTTACTGAAACAGTTCAGAGGAGGAAAGGAGACTCCCAGCTCACTGCTGACCCAAGTCCAGACTGCGGATTAGAGAGAGGCTCCCCTCCTCCAGACTCTACTGCCATCTGCTGGGAAACAGTTGCAATAAATGTAAAATCGACGCCACGATGCTGGTGGTGGTGCCTGCGTAGATGTGGTTTGTGCCTTTGTGCCCAGTCCAACCTGCCAAACCTTGTGCGCCAGCCTTGAGTGCCTCTTGTTCCTGGGGCAACGGGGCCTGAAGGCGATGAGTGGTCTTCTCTCCTCTGGTCCTCCCCCCCATCGCCAGATCCCCTGCCGGTTCCTCATGCTGGGGAACGGCCGCTGCCCCTTCAAGTCTGACTGCATTTACCTGCATCAGCTCCCAGGTAAGGCCCCGGACCCGGATCCTCCCTGCCCTGAGAGTTTCCAGCTGGCCTGTGGGACTGAGGTGGTAACAGCAGGGATATGGGGCGTTTTATAACAAATGCCTGTGACAAATGTGAAACCTGTATTATGTCTATGACGTTAATGGAGCCCGTTTAAATGTGGCACTGCTCGATCTTATGTGGGAGCCCAGTTCCATTGTTCCTGGGCAGTCAGGGTCGAAGTGGATAGCTTTTCACTGCTTTCTCCTTTCACTCCCAGGTGCCGGGCCCAACAGCATTGCTACAGGGCAGAATGTTCACAGAGTATGCCCTGGCCATGGCCTTCTGGGGTTTAGAACTCCTGCTGGATCCCAACAGTTCTTACCACAGTCTCCTGTGGCCAGGATCGCGTGGGGCGGGGAGGTGGGCTGAGGGGGCGGTTTGCCAGGTGGTAGGTCTTTCTCTTTTGGGGTTCGTTGGGGGATGAAAGTAGTCAGCACTCTGTCTCCATGACCAAAGGAAGAAGGGTGGGGGGCTCTGGGGAAAGGGGAACTGTTTCTCTCTCTCTCTCTCTCTCTCTCTCGACTTGGATTTTAACTTTGCTCTTTTGTAGAAGGATTCTGAAAGAAAACCAGTAAAATGCACCTAAGCCATCACCGCTGGTGTCTGAGGACTGCCTGCTCACAGCCCAGGTGCCCCGCCCCCATCCCAACCAAAGGAGGCTTCTGCATTCAGTCTGTTGGAGTATCAGCCATCACTCAGCCTCTGGAAAACTTCACTTAACGCTCATAAGAGTATGAGTGGAAAGGGCCTCTGACATCTTAGTATTATAAAAATAGTAATGCTGTCGCAGATCCCAGAAAAGTATGTGGAAGATCCCCGGTGTTATCGAATCACTCTTAGAAGTTTCCTCCCTGCTCTCCTTGCATCAGCGAGAAGGCAGACCTTGGTGGGCACAGGGTGGAGCCACCATGAAGTCACGCTGGTAGATGAGGGTGGGTGGGCAAGGCACTGAGGGTTTAGTGCTCTGGCTCTGCCCGCCGCTTGTCAGGGCCCGCCTCTACGACAGCCACTCACTGGAAGACCACACACCTCCTCTAAAGTTAAAATTGCTAGTCTGATACAGAGGTGCCCAGAAAGTTTCCTGGCTGCTATTTTGGCCTTTGTGGAGCAGGTACTATCTAAGAAATACTCCTTAGTCTTTTCCAACAACTCCCTTGAAATTATTTGAGGGAAAAATTTTTAAAAAATATTTTGTTTACTTATTTTTAGAGAGACAGGAAGGGAGGGAGAAAGAGAGGGAAAGAAACATCGATCGGTTGCCTCTCGCACACCCACAACTGGGGGCCTGGCCCATAACTCAGGCATGTGCCTTGACTGGGAATCAAACTGGCAACCTTTTTGTCAGCAGGCCAGCACTCAATCCACTGAGCCACACCAGCCAGAGCAGAAAAAATGTTAAATTTTTTTCCAATGGAAATCAGATCCAGCTCAAAATACTCCTTATGGCCTCCCATACTATTCACAGAAAAAGCCAAGTTCCCCTGTATGATCACAAACCTCAGAAGATCTGGTTATTTCTCTGATCTCATTTCTTATCACACTCCAGCCTCATTTCTGCCCCAGGGCCTTTGCATTTGCTCTTCCCTCTGATTGAAATGGTCTCCCCACAGACCTGACCACCTATTTAAAGTGACCTCTTCCTTCCCTGCTATATTCTTCTTAAAAGAACTATCACAATGAAACATTCTGTTATTTACTCACTTAGTTATCTGTATCTCCACACTTTAGTGTCAGCAGCGATGTGAGCAAGGGTCTTTGTTTTGTTCCCTGTCTCCCCAGCTCTAGGTGCACAGTAATGACTTGTTGAACAATATTCTGGGAATGCAAGGTTGGTACAACACTCACAAATCAATCAATGACATTCACCACGTAAACAAAATGAAGGGTTAAAAACCACATGATCATATCAATAGATGCAGAAAATGCATTTGATAAAATCCAGCACCCATTTATGATAAAAACTCAGCAAATTGGGAATAGAGGGAACATACATGAACATGATAAAGGCCATATATGACAAACCCACTGCCAGCATCATACTTAATGGGCAAAAACTATAAGGGTTCCCCTTAAGATTGGGAACAAGACAGGGATGTCCACTTTCACCTCTCTTATTCAAAATAGAACTGGAAGTCTTAGCCACAGCAATCAGACAAGAAGAAAGAATAAAAGGCATC